>VOQJ01017084.1:15389-28816 GCA_015052665.1 Apistogramma diplotaenia | reverse complement strand
TTCCAACCACCACACCTCCAACGACCACCATCACGCCTTCAACTACCACAACTACTACCATCACAACATCCACAACCACCACCAGTCCTACTACTACTACTACTACTACTCCTACTACTACTCCTTCAACTACCAGCACCATCACTCCTCTTCCTTCTACCACCAGCACCACCACTACAACTACAACCACCACCACTGAGGCATCCACCACAAGGTCCACTCCTGCAGGGACTCTTTTAATTGTCCCTAAAGGCGCCGCCCAGTCTGACCACGTCCTCCAGAACTCGAGCACCACCAGGGGGAAGGAGATGGCTGCCAATGGAACGATGAGAAGCGGCATGGTGGCATTTGTGGTGCTGGGTCTCGCCGTGCTCACCATGGCCCTCGCCATTGGAGGCCGCAAGGCGATGGAGTCCTTCGACAGACGCCACTACACGAGACTGGAGCTCAATGACCTGCACTACGAGGTGTGAGGAGGAGAACGTTTCCAGGACGGAAGCCCGGAGGGACAATTAGTGTGATTTAATGAGTTTATTTAATTAGTTTAATAGCACAAAGTTACACAATAACGGAGCACCTGCTTCACCTGCTGAAGGGTATGTTGTACTGTGGAGAATCCTGGATTGTGATTGGTTGGACAGTGTACGCGTTTCAGTTTCTTTGCATTTAAAAACTGCCGACTCTGCGTTGATCTCCTAAAAAGTAACAGTTTCATTAGAATTTGTTATATTATTTTTGACAGTTAAGGCCACAGACAGCATGTAAAAGATGGGCGTGGCCAGTGTGACATCACCTGTTGCTTAGTGACCGTTGTCATGTTGGTCTTTTGAAACCAGAGAGCTGAGCTGAGCAGAATTCGAAGGAGACTGGGTTTATCTTTCCACCTAAGGACTGTAACAAGAATATTTTTGACTTTATAAGGATTTTAATTTTCTCAAGCTTCAATACACTTTATCAAATGGCCAAAAATGTGAGAAAAATGCCACAGCCTTCTGTGTCTGACCAGTTGTGCGTCGTCGCCCAGCAGGTAAATCCCTGTAAGCGCTGAGCTTATCCAGGTGAAGCAACCGTGAAACAAACTCCACCCTTTTCTCCGGCTGCTGAAGCCCAGATTTTACATCACAGAAGTCTTTCAACAGAGGCTACACTGGTGACCACGTCCATCTTTTATATACAGTCTGCGGGTGAAGGTCATCACGG
Source organism: Apistogramma diplotaenia (assembly GCA_015052665.1). Lineage (NCBI taxonomy): Eukaryota > Metazoa > Chordata > Actinopteri > Cichliformes > Cichlidae > Apistogramma > Apistogramma diplotaenia. The sequence continues at coordinate 27,616 of VOQJ01017084.1, read as the reverse complement.
ACCAATCATCAGTCAGAAGGACTTCACGACTTCATTTGTGGTTGTTAACGTTCACTAAAGAAGAAAGTGGAGGAATTAGCTGGAAAAGTTCTCACGATGCCAAAATTCTTACTTTTTCTCTTAAGTGATTTTCATTTTGAGCATTTTTGTTAAAAAACATTTCAAACTTCGCCTGGTGTCACTTTGTTGCCATTTTTAGATGATTTGACTCCACATGAGATAGATTTCTCTCAGTCGTGACTCTGTCTTTGTAAGTCTTGTTTGGAGTTCGTGGCTGCAGCTTTGAAGCAGCCCTCAGAGTTTAGGAGGGAGCGCCGCCCGCTGTGGCCTCTCCATCACCATCTCGGAGTCCTGCTGAGGAGCTCATTGGTCCAAAACTTCAGCCGGCGACGGAACAAAGAACAAACAGCAATATTTTTATTCCCAGAAACTCAGGAAGCCTCTGAAGTGGAGCTGACGAGGAGAAACTGGAGCGGACTCGGACGCGTGGATTCTGGCCTTCTCCTTCGCCGCGGGGTCGACGGGCCCTTTGTGTATACACCTGCATGTCTTCTTCCTCCCACACGCTTCAGCCATACGAGCCTGTGATTGCTTCTTAAATCACCTGACTGGTGTAGATGTCAGACTCACTCTCACTGTGGTGTTTTTGTATTTTGTATCTCACGCGTGGATAAAGGTTCAGACAGTGGATGCAATCCTTTGAAAATCGATGCACTATTGTATCCTGTGTTTTTTAATGAGTATGATCTGCTGATTGTTTTTCATAAGTAAGAGGACACTCGCCGCGCACTATTTTCCTATAACGACAACGTTTGTATTGCACTGGATGTGCAGACTAACACAAGGCTGCTGTGGCGTCACTTCACCACCAGGTGGCGGCAGCAGCAGCCTGATGAACTGAAGCTGCACTGATGAGGCACTGATACTCTGATTTTTACTTTGTATAATCAATAATTACATGGATGGTAATAGTTTGGTCTTGTTTTGTGAAGTGATGCTTTTGCATAAGTTTGAACTTTGATGTTTTGTTCTTGTAAGGATTAAAAAATGTTGATTTTTGAACAGTTTCTGAGTCTGCTGATTGATGGTTTGATTTAAAATAGAACCCCATCAAATAATCAAGACTTGCCTTCTAAGCTTAATCTAAACCATCGGTACCAAATTAAATAAAATTTAAAAGTTTGCTCTTTTGGTTTGTTTGAAGCTTTTCAGTGTGTTCAACAATCATGATCACTGATGATTCTTATTAACCAAACGGGCCAAAACACATACAAACAGACAGCATTTACAGTGTTGACCCGTCTGCTGGATATCAGTTTCTGGTCCTGCTTCAGAGCTCCAAGCATCTCACAGTTTGTGGGCTTCTGATCAGACTAAAGATCACTGATCCAGGAGCAGCTTGGTGACAGTATGTCGATCTTCCAGTGATGGACTGCGTCACAAGGTGCAAGTGGTGAAATGTTTGGCCAGGAAACTCCCCAAATCTGGTCTTCAAGAATCGGTGGTCAGCACTGCAAACACTGACTCTGTGCATATTTGACTGTTTGAAACATTCTCACACTGTTCTTCAATATATCATAGAAACATGTAGAAAATAAGCCAAATGAAAAGTGAAGCAGCAAAATGAAACACAAAATTTGTGAAAAACAAAACATGTAAACATTGAAGAATGTAAAGAAACTGAGAAAAGCTGTTTCATGGTAAAATGTGTAAAGATCCTAAATTAAGACTCAAAAAATGAAAACAAAAAATAATGTCAAATCTATCAAATAATGCAGGTTTAGTTACAATATCAGATGTTGACTACACAGTTTTAATGGTTCCCAGAGTCCGATTCATCGTTAGCTGTGATTATTGTGGTTTTCTGTCTTTTTCTGGTGAACAAATTACAATAAAAATGCAAAAAGAAGAATAAAATGTTTTCTTTTTACTGTTTAATTTTTAAGATTTCATATTGTGATGTGGGGATTTAATACAAAGGTGATTAAACGCTTTTTGTAATGACCCCCCCCAGCTTGTGCCACCCCAGTTGAAACCGCTGGAAACGCCCCTGCAGCTGGATGCTATGGGGCCCTGCGCTGTGGGGCCCCTGTTCGTGTGATAAAGTAGTCCCGCAGGAATGTAGGGGTGAGCGCCTGTGCGTGGGGACGTGTGCGGGACTTCGGGATCGGTTCTGGGGACGTTTCCGTGCCCTGAGTGTACCTGCGCCTGTGAGGCGGAACAACAATAGAGCCGGGCAGCGAGGTGGCGGTGGAGGTGGAGGTGGAGGTGGAGGCGGAGGCTGGAGAGGGGGGAGCAGCTTCCTCACAGCGGAAGGAGACGACGGCTCTCCTGCAGGACAATGTGAGACACCGAGAGTTTATCCGACGCAGTCAGCGAGCAGCCAGCCGGGATGGAAGCGGGGACGGTGTAACGCGAACCGGAGCCGAACCTCGACCTGAATATTCTGGGAAATCCGCTTTTTTTGTGCCAAGGAAGCGGCCGCAGCGATGGGAATACTCCGCTGAGGAGACGCCGCGGCTGGGCCGAGAATCGGGAGAAAGATGGGTGTCGCGCTGCGGACTCTGCTGTTGTGTACTTTTTGTTTTCTCATACGAGGTGAGTTTGTGCCCGTGCTGGGACTTTTACTCACAGGCCCTCTCGTGTAAAAGACGCGTGAAAGTGCAGTTAGCAGCCCGGGAAGCTGTTTTCTCCGGATGTTTGGAGTTTGGCCTCCGACTCGGATTTCTCCCGTGTGGAGCGAGCTAGCTTAGCCTGCTGCTCCCGGAGGAAAAACCACAAACAGCCCGTGGTAGCTGGAAAATACCCCGCCGAAGACTCTTCACTGCGCCGCCAGCGTCACTCTGAGCGCCCCCCTTTGCCCCGGGTGTGTTTATTTGCCGCAGTTTGCGGCTTCTGGGTGTGTTTTGTAACTTAAAAACAGGCTGCTTCGGGATCAGCAGCAGTTAGCATAACAAATGCTAGGGAGTTAGCATCAGGGAGCTAACGGCTAATAAACCATCTGCATGGAAAAATAACTTTATTTATACTCAGGCTCGTGGACAGAAAATAACAAAAGACAAAGGTGAATAAAGTTAAAGTGCTGCGCTCACACAGCTGGACGCATCTGTCGGACCGCGATTATCGGCACAAATTTGACACTAAAAAAACAATAAAAGTATAAAATAGCTGAGATTGAGCTGCAGGATTTACTACAGGAGCTCTGCACAAACATCTGCTGAGCAAACATGGATTTACTGAGGCATGTTTGACATTAAACACGTTCAGGTAAATTTAGATTACAGCTAAAACAACTTCCTGTTCAGAGAAACTGTAGTGACACCATCAACAGTTCTGTATCCTCCACACGGTCACAGGACTCAGGGGGATATCCAGAAATATCAAAGGGAGAGCTTTTAAATCACCTGGGTCATATTTACAAGGTTCATTACAGTTTAAATACTGAGGTCTATTAAACGGCAATCAAATCATTTTAAAATCAGATTTTTGAGTGTTTTTCTCATATTTCTGGTGATCAAAGTTCACCAGAAATATGAGTGAAAAACTTTCTTTGTGCCGTGTTTGTGAAATTCTTTCAGGGCAACAATAACGACTGATAGACTGTGATGGAGACTGTATGATGCGAACAAGAACAAAGTTAATATTTCTGAGAAGATGTGTGTGTGTGTGTGTGTGTGATTTCGAGCAGACGATTCAGATTAAAGTCGAATTAAAAGTCCGGCTGATATCAGTTACAGTGTTTGTCTCCACGACGACGGTGGTGATATCAGTCTCACTGTGGAGTCGTTTTTGGTTTCTGTCTTGTTTCTTTCTATGAACGAGTGTGGAATGATAAACGGTGAGTAAATGGTCGTATCTCAGGAGTATAAAAGCATTAACTAGTTAAAAAGAGCAAAACGGTAAAAATGCTGATTTAAACTCAGATTAGAGCAGGAGTCAGAGTCCAGCTCTCACTATAAAGGACATGAATCTAACAGTAATAATTTCTTTATAAAAATCTGTATAAAGATTCATTAAGATGAGAATAAACGGGGCAGAACAGAGGCGTTACAGCGGCGCTCTGCTGGGCTCAGAGTAAAATAATAATGTTTGTGATCGGTCAGGACAGCCCGACCTGTGAGGGGCTGCTCAGGGTGGTGACCCCACGGCAGGCTGAGACATCACGTTTACATCTTTCTGCCAGCAGCAGAATTTGTTTGCTGTTTCTGCCTCTTCGTGTCAACCAGCAGCCGTCAGACCCCCCAGGTTTAAACCTCTGTGGGCCCCAAACCTTCAGTCACAGCTCGGATCTTCACACGAGCTGAACACGAAGGAGTTTGTTTGTGATTAATTTTATTTTGAACTTCTGATCGTTTTCCTCAAAATCTGCCAACTCGGACATGCGGAGCTGCTGCCGTGGCGACCGCTCGAACAGGAGAGCTTCGTTTTCCCGTCGAACTGATTTAACGGCTTTACTTTCCAAACTGAGTCCAAACAATGAGACTTTAAACAGGTCAGAAATCCAATGAAATGTAATTGATACTGATCACAGCGACGGTCCCCTGGTATACTGATCATAGCTGTCAGTATCAATGTTATAGTGAGGTTAAGAAGACAGTTGCATGATTAGTCACATATTCCATCAATCAATAAAACATTCCCGTCATTGTTTCACAGGAATTCGTATCTCAGCCAGAATCACTGCCGTCCAGCAGCTGTGTGGAGCCTTTTGGTCGTATTCCCTGGTATTCCTGAGCTGCAGTTTTCCATTGCTGGGATGATTCTTCGAACTTGTCAGAGTGAAATTTGAGGCTCAGTTTGATCTTCACCTCTCAGATGGTTGCTTACAAAAACAACTGTCCGTTTAGTACCTGCAGCTTCAGTCGTATCCCCTCCGCCCTGAATGTTTCAGGCTCTGATGTTGTACATTTGTCTCTATTTGTAGAGCAGTCAGTCAGTGAGGACATGCTCAGCAGATTAATGGAGGTAAACATCAGCTCTGTGTGCACTCAGCGAGTCCCGAGAGTCAGATTTCCTCATGCTTCCTCCTGGCACAGTTCGGCTTGTAAGCAGCCTGGAGGGACCTGAGATTGAGGTTTTGATGTCTTGGTTCAGTAAATATTTAGAGAAGAAAATCCCCCCCCCATAGAGTGAAAACAGGCAGCGGGCGCCGGGGGGCTCACGGTCGCCTCGATGTGTCAGGTTGTGGGTTGGGCTCGGAGCCAGGATGAGTCCCCGGCTCCTCGTCAGCACGTCGTGTCGCGCTCGGACTGCGCTGCAGGGTTTCAGGTTGTCGAGCTGTCACCGAAAACATCGGGGGGGGTGCCTGCAGACAAGATGGCGGGCCTCAGCCGTGGTGCTGATGATGGTGCCGGTCCTTCTTGTTGGACCCTGGGTGGGTCTGCCAGCCGGTGAATTTCCTGCTGTTATTTCCACGAAGCCGCTAACGTCAGTCAGCTTTTGGCCTTTTGTGGAACCAGTTCTACAGTCGACACTGGGAATGTGTCTTTCCCAGATTCAGGTCCATACTGGTGGTTCTGCTTGAGAACCGGCCTACATTCTGGCAGGTTAAAAGATGATTGTTGCACTGCTGGATGAAGTCACGGTGCCCACAGTCACTGATGCTCGTGGCTCCAGTTTGGGGTTCAGAAGGTTTATGTTGTCAAACTGAAGGTTAAATCTTTATAGTTTAACAGATTTCTTTGATTTAATACATTTTCTGTGTTTTATACGTTTGTCTGCAGTCCTGATGATGTTTCTGTCTCTCCCAGGTGAGCCTCTACTACTTTATGCGAATCGGCGGGACCTCCGACTCGTGGATGTGGCGCACGACAAGGCCAACGCCACCGTGGTGGTTGGAGGGCTGGAGGACGCCGCTGCTGTGGACTACGTCTTCTCCAAGGGCCTTATCTACTGGAGCGATGTGAGCGAGGAGGCCATCAAACGCACCTTCTTTAACCAGTCGGGGGCTAGCATGGTGGAGACGGTGGTATCGGGTCTGGCCTCCCCGGATGGACTGGCGTGTGATTGGTTAGGGAGTAAACTTTACTGGACAGACTCGGAAACCAATCGGATCGAGGTGGCCGAGCTGGACGGATCTTTGAGGAAGGTTCTGTTCTGGCAGGAGCTGGACCAGCCGAGGGCCATCGCCCTGGATCCAGAGCGAGGGTGAGTCTGACCGGCTGGCTTCAGGTCCGGCTGAGTTGGTTAGGTGGTGGATTGTTTGATTCACGCTGGTCTTCGATCCTCCTGAAGGTCACTGGGAGGTTGGGGAGAAGAGGTTTTAAAATGGTCCAGTTCGTGTTAAAGCTGCTCGTTTACTGCAGAGACAAACGTATCTGCTCCTAATCTGACGTCATCGTCTCCTAATTGGCTTATTTTCAGATCCTTGTCTGTATTCTTGAAACCTCGTGTGGTTCATTGTTCAGCATCATCCTTCATTATCTAATAAAGATCCTCTGCAGCCCGTCCGACTGAGACGAGCTGTTTAAGGTCCTTCTTTAGGCCAGGACGTCACAGATGGTCTTCTGGGAGGATCGAGTCACCTTTCGAGGCTCTTCGCTGTCGTCCAACAGGCGCTTCGATGTGTCGTGGCTCAGTCGTGTGCAGCTGTGACCAGCTGTAACATGGTCACAGCTGTAACCGTGTTACAGGGATTGGCAGAGCTAGCTTAGCGAGTGAGAGGAGCGTCCAATAATGAATGCATTGTGTCGGGTTTATTAAAAATACAATTAAACTGCAGAATGTTCACAGGGACCTCTGCGTTTTTCTTTTTTTAGGTTTTCCTGCACGTTTGTGTTTCTGGCACCAACCAAAGGAAAATCAGCAACACTAATAATCAGTTTAGTGTTATTTGCTTAAATGTAATTGATTATCGGGCGGTCATGAAGGAGCAGATTTGTTAAACAGCAGATTCAGTGACTCGTGACCTGGACCCGTCCTCCAGCGGAGGCTCAGGTCTGCTTCAGCTTCAGTGTTATCGGTGTAAAATAATGCACTTTCCTGCAGCTCCACTGACCCACACGGCGGCCTGTGGTGCCGTCCGTGAGTCGGGGCTGTTGCCCTTCGACCTCGTCACTTTCTAAGGTTACTGCTGCGGCCCAAACCTCTCCACAGCCCAACCAGCGAGTGAAAGGGGAAGCAGAAAAAGGTCCTGACTGTGGTCTACATAAACCTGAGAGTTTGAAGGTCCTTAAGACCCCAAAACCTCAGGAACTGACCCAAAGAAGTGGACTTTTCATACCTTTTATAAAACATGTCAAAGTTTTTATTTGAGCTTAACTGTAAGAGATCATCTCGATGGTCTTAAAATATCGTGTTTGGATTCGCAGTTAAAGACGTTTGACCTGTTTTAGGGTCTAAATGAGACCATCTGCAGGTGAATCCTGTTCAATGTTCTTCTGGTGCCTTCAAGCGTCCTCAGTCGCCTGCAGCTCGATGATGAGCAGCTTCCACCTGCTGATCCTCATCCACCGCTGAAGGTCGCGGCCTGGACGCCGCGCGCTCCTCTTCCTGTCCTTCATCGGCTCTCCTCCTCTCCTGATGCTGCAGGCATCTTCCTCTTGGGAGCGGTTGGATTAGGATGTAAATCCATTAGGATGCAGATAAAAGAGGCCTGTAATGTATTCATTAGTTTTATTTAAATTCGGGCCCGGCGCGCTGCCTCTCGCCATCTTCCCTTCTCTTCTCTCTTGGGCTTCTATTCATGGGAACTCTTCCCGCTCGCTGTTTGATCCGCCGCTGTGTCGCAGATAAAAGTCCCACCGAGCCGCCGGCACATGCAGGAGGCTGATCCCTCTGCGATACTTCAGCTGCACTCTGTTTTTGTCTGGTTTGCTTTTGAGTTGTCGTGTGAATCCGGGTTATTGGAGTTCTCTGCCAACAAGTGTTCGCTTTGCCTTCGGCTCTGAAGCCTCGTCTGGATACGAACAATAGAAAACTGAGTGAACGAGTTCCTCTGTTCTGTAGTTGGAGCTCCAGTTTATACCTGATGTTAGTGTGATGACGGCCAGGCTCACCTGGATGTGAAGAAGCTGTTAATGTTGGAGCTCAGGTGCAGCTCGGGTTTGTTTCAGTGGAAAATCAGTGCAGGCTGTTAGAGGGTCAAAGGTCGTCTCAGCCTTTTCAAGTACAGTCTGTGCAGATCCTGGCAATAAGAAGCATTTCAAGCGTGACAGTCGCTACCTGTTTAACTGAACAGGAGTCAGCACACCTCACTTACAGGTGGACGTCAGCCGGTATCTTCCTCATCCTCGTCTTCATCCTCACGGCAGCAGAAACATCTTGAGGAAACTGATAACGTCCAGGTTTGATGGCCAAAGCCGGCTTAAATGCAGATTAATGACGCCGAGCTGCAGCTGGAGCTGCAGATTTTCTGTTTGCCGACTCCTCGTGATCATAAATAAAATCCTAATTTCATGTTAAACCGAGCAGCCGAGCCCGGATGAATAAACCTGACGGAGGAGGTCCGAGGCAGCTGAGGGTCGTTCTCTGAACCGCGGCCTCTGGTTTGGAGGAGGAGGCCGGGTTTGAGTCCAGACGGGGGCTGGAACACGGGGGAAAGATGTTGTAAATGTTGAACATGGATGCAGGCTGATTCCTAACGCTCCCAACATGAGTGAGGAACACACTTGGCAGGATGAAGAGCAGTGCTGAACAAAGCTGTGATCAGGCTCCAGAGAAACGACGACAGCAGCTTCTGATTTAATCAGCCGCAGTCCCGCTGCGCGTCTCATTAGCTCGGCGGCAGCTCGCTCCTTCGCCGACGCGCTCGTCCCTGTTTTCTTTTGTTTTGTTTGGTTGTGTGCGATGCACAAAGGCCCATTGTTGCCGCGGCAGCTGTTTTGTTTTCCAGCGGTTACTAAGCCAGACGGAGGTACTGCAGCAGCAGCAGCACGCCAGCTCTCAGTCAGGGATGAGGGGAGGATGAACTCCCTCCATCTGATGGTTATAGTTAAAGAATAAGGAAAGTGTTCCCAAATGTTTGATTTTAATGTGCTCGTCCTTTTGATCCTGTAACCTCCTGCTTCAGGAACTTTGATTCTTTTCTGTTTCCACTTGAGTCTGAAGCTCCACGAAGGTGCATCAAACCTGTGTTTGAGTCTTTGGTTGCAGTAAATAATCCTAATGTCCCCGACAGCACGTTAACGTGTTCGTTGGTCCAGTTTCAGTTTTTGACTGAAACATTTCTAATAAAGTTGACGTTGGTGAATAAAAAGGAACCTTTCTGAGACGACAACGTTCTCCAACATTTTGTCTTTTTAAAGCTGCCTGAAACTTTCTTTGCGTGCACTAAAGTTTGGGAACTTTCCAGGGAACTGCAAGGTTCCCTCAGCTGTGTTAATGACGAGAACACAAAGGAACGTTAGGTTCTAGCTGCACGTTTGTGCCAAAATAGTTGCATAAATGAAAGCCTGACGACGACGAGTCAGGAAGCCTTTTTTGTTGTTCGTGACACCACCCAAAGGTGGTGCTTTCAACCTCCAGCTGGAGTTGTTCATTGGCCCATAGCTGAGTTCCCTCTGAGGCAGATTTAGTTCAGGGTCCAAAGCTCCAGGACCTCATAAAGGTTAAAGGTCGATGATCTTTGTTTCAAAGCAGGTGAACGTCTGAGTTTTTACCCCATAAAGGTTTGGAGCATTTCTGAGGAACCTGAAAGGTCCTTCAGTCCATCTCCGCCGGGAAGAGGTCAGTCAGCTGATGTTAGACGGTCCTTCTGTGTGGTAATGTGAGGCAGGTGCTAAACGATGTGGGTGATCTTTGATTGAAGCACTGGAGCTGGTTCTTGGTGATGAAAATGAAGAATAACCTTTCTAAGAAAGCTGCAGCTGTCTGAAGGAGAGAATGGCTGCTGTGGGGCTCAGACTGTCCAAGAAGGCTGAGCTCCAGGTTTGGTGAAAGTCCAGGATTCTGATTGGATGTTACTGAGCACCGGTTGGTCTGTAGGCCCCCATGCAGTCAGTGGATGCAGACTGATGACCAACACAAGCTTAGTATTCCTCCCTCATTGGCTGAGGCTTGAAACAAGTCTCCTGGTGATATCATTCATCCATCTTTTATTTACAGTATATGACGTAAAATGGCTTTTGGGCATCAAGGATTGAGTTGCATTGTGAAGAGTCACCGTTGCCTCTCAGTCTGGTGCTTAAAATGACGTTAAGAAGCAGCCGATGAATCTGCAAGGCCTCGTTTCACAGCTGCTCCTGAGGAGCTTCAAACGTGCAGCTTTTAAGAGTTTCGTAATAAAGTTTTTACGGCGAAGCGAAGCAGCGAGTTTCTGCAGTCGGGCTCATTGTTGCAGCCTTTGAGGAAAACTGGTTCTTCAAATGCACGGTGGAACGCAGAGCTGGACTCGGTTCAACCGGGATGATTAATGCATCAGGTACCAAACACAATGCAGCTCTTGTGGTGAGGGGACGTGTTGTGTGCTCGGCATTTCACTGCAGCTTTTCTCTCCCCTCTCTGCCCGGCCGGGCCTCATTGTTCAGACGGGGAGAAACACACCCTGAATGTTTCACAGCTCGAAAATCCTACCTGCTGCTCCCACTCGTGCCGTCTCGGGCCTCGGCTCTTCATTTGAAGAGATACTGAAACCCTTTGGTGCCGGCCTGTCACAGCAAACGGCTCATCTGGTCGCTGCCGCTGCGCTTTGTTTGCAGTGAAACCCAACCAGCCGCTGCGTTTAAAGGCTGCTGGGCAGGCTATCAGTTCAGCTTTTGTCTGCTCTGAATGGGATTACGTGCAGAGGCCCAGCAGCTCCATTTTTGGGTCAGTGTTTCATTCAGAAACATGAAATTACAGGATGTGACGGTACTTTCCTTTTACCGCTCACCTGCGTGACAGTTTAGTGACTCGGTAAATGTCCAGCTGGAAAGTGACAGTGAATAATTGTGATTTTCATCATTCGATCAATAAAACGCCTCATAATGCACGACTGTGGCACCGAGGCTGAGAGACCCTCACAGAAATGGGTCCACAGGGTTCCACTCGTGTGACGCAGAGAAAAGCTTCCTCCTGCAGCGCCCCCTGCAGGAGGAAGCTCAGTCTGCATGAAGGCTTCGAGGCTCCTGTTCCAGCTTTAAAACATCTGAGCTTCCAACTCCAGCTGTGATTTTTCCATCAGCCTTTCTGGACCCGCTGATGTTCGGTTTCACTTTGGCCCCAAACCCTGGGATGAAGAGGTCCGGTTCGGTCACCATCCCCCCCGGAGGTGCTGAGGCTGTGGGGGGAGGTGGGGACGGCAGAGGTGGGATCTGGGTGGAGGATGGAGGGGCTGTCCAGCTGTGATGGTAATTAAGGCAAACAAAGGGCCGAATTAACTGCACAGCAGGAAGCCCCGCCCCCCTCATAACACCTCCACATGTGCGCTTCGTGTGAGGAAAATGTGGTTCTTCGGACTCCGGGAGAGCAAATTAAACAGTTTTTCTTTCACAAAGGAGCTCGTTAAACATTCAAATCTGAGAGTTCACCAACCACCGCCACAAGCAGCTGATGGGCCCGTTAAAGAGGATCAGTTTGGATCAGGACCTGAGGGCGCTGCTCACGATCCAGCCAGTTTACAGCAAACGCAGCAGCTTTCAGAGCTGCTCAGCGTTGGGCTGGTGGAGGTGGACCGACCCCGAGCTGCTGCTGCTCTTAGGGACGAGTCGCTAACAATGAAGCTTTAAAGAAGTGAACATCAAGCTGAAAATGATGTAATGTTACAGGAAACTGTTTTTCTCAAAAGAGGTTGATTTGGATGTGCGGGGCCACGCCGAGGACCCGCACGCTGACGTTTATATGCGGACCCGTTCAGCTGGGCTGGGTGGTGTTAAACAGTCTGGGCCGTCAAACCTGCTGCCAGAGATCAGAGCCAGAAACTTCAGGGACGTCGTTCTGTGCTCATGTTCACACGGCCTCATATCCACCCTCAAACAGGCACAACTGTTCTTAATACAGAAATACTGTTATACAGAGACGTTCATCTTTCCCCTGGAATTTCTTTTGGTAGTTTGGTCGTGTTTTTATCCTCCGTGTGGGATGAAGGGCACGATGTCATCGTCGTCCCGTCTGTGAGCTTTTACCTTCCCGGTCTGCAGGAGCTGAGCTGCGTTGGTTCATGTGTTCTTGAGTCTTCAGAGACGTGCAACACGATATTCGTGTGTCCGTCCGTGCAGAATAGTCCTGCAGGAAGCAATCAGACGTCTGATTGCTTCCTGCAGGACTATTCTGCACGGACGGCCACACGAATATCGTGTTGCACGCCTCTG
>VOQJ01017084.1:3121-15369 GCA_015052665.1 Apistogramma diplotaenia | reverse complement strand
GTCTGCAGGAGCTGAGCTGCGTTGGTTCATGTGTTCTTGAGTCTTCAGAGACGTGCAACACGATATTCGTGTGTCCGTCCGTGCAGAATAGTCCTGCAGGAAGCAATCAGACGTCTGCCGAAGGGTTTTCTGTTATGAGCTGTAACGTTATACAGACTTCTGCATTCATTTCATAGCTTCATTACCGGTGCAGAGTCTATTTAATTTGAGATTAATGTGGAATAACCTGTCGTCCAAGTTTCAGTGGCTCCGTGCCTGCAGGTCGCTGCTTCCAGCTTCTGTTTGCTCTGATGCTGATAACTCAGAGGAGGAAAAGTCATTTAACTGAGTTCATTTTAGCTGGTTTTAATGTTGAGTTCTGTGACTGATGTGGTTTATTAGGAAGCTGCACCGTGTCTTTACTGAGCCTGCAGTTTATGTAGAAGCTGCTGCACAGATTAATACGTTTGTGGAGATGATGCAGCGCACTAAATGTCAGAGGGGACCTGATGGTGGCGTGCGGTCACCTTTGAACCCACCGCACGACTCGAGCCTGCGAACGCAGCATTTCTGTGGGCTCAGTAAAGGTTTAGGCTCCACGTATGAAGGGAAGGATGGTTTAGGCTTTAAAATGCAAAGTCTGAAGCAGCAGGTGACGTCCAGGTGGCTCAATCATGTTATTTACAGCCCAGGACGGCTGAGAGCTGCGCTAACCTGCCGCTAACCTGCCCCTAACCTGCTGCTAACCTGCCCCTAACCTGCTGCTAACCTGCCCCTAACCTGCTGCTAACCTGCTGCTAACCTGCACGGTTCTGCAGTTCTTTGTAGAAACCTACTCAGTGATGTGTGTTAGCCACCCCGGGCCCTTAAATATATACCAGGCTCATGAATTCACCCCGAGCTGGACCCACTGACACCAGAGTGGTTCAGATGCTGACACGTTAGCATTCGTTGATCTGCTGCCCGTCTCCACGTGTGGGCACCTCGTCTAGCGTGATTTGTGATGTCATTGTGTGTCCTCAGGTTCATGTACTGGACGGACTGGGGCGAGATCCCGAAGATCGAGCGGGCGGGGATGGACGGGGCGAATCGCTCCATGATCATCGACAAGGAGATCTACTGGCCCAACGGGCTGACGCTGGACTACAGCCAGCAGAAGCTGTACTGGGCCGACGCCAAGCACAGCTTCATCCACCGCGCCAACCTGGACGGCTCCAACAGGTACGCGCAGCGCCACCTCTGGGATTTCTGAAGCCACGACTTTAACTCGAGACCATAACATGCTGTTTGCTTTCAGGGAGGTGGTGGTTAAAGGGCAGCTGCCTCACCCGTTTGCCCTCACACTGTTTGAGGACACGCTCTTCTGGACCGACTGGACCACCCACTCCATCCACTCATGCAGGAAGCAGACTGGAGCTGGCCAGCGCGTCGTCCACTCCAATATCTTCTCACCCATGGATATCCACGTCTTCAGCCCCAAGAGGCAGCTCACGGGTGAGTCAGTCAGCCTCCTCTCGCCCCTCGAGGGCTGCTTTAGTGTGACGTTGGTTCAGTTTGTGGACGTCAGAACCTGACAGCAGCTGAAAGAGTTAAAAAGGCCTCTGTGCAGATGTTTCACAGCTGCAGGTCTGTGATCAGTCCTGTTTCAGGCTGTGGAGAACACGGAGAACCCTTCAGGTGTGGAACACACGGCTCCTCCATCCAGATGTGAGAATATCCAACATGTGGAGTGTGCGAAGCTCCAGCTGCAGGAAACGTCATCGGATCAATGAACAAATGTTTTTCTTGGCTCGCTGATGAAGAACATGAAACACGTTTGGGTTCCTGTTCTTGTGCATTTTTATACCTGTGATTAAATGATTCACAGGAAGAAAAAAGAGCCTTAAAAAGCCCACAGAGTGTTTCTGCAGACAGATCCACACAGTTTAAGACCAACGGCACTGCTGAGGAGAAGCTGCTGAGTTCCTCCTCAGCGTTAAAGTTGTTTTCAGGTTTCAGATCGAAACGTTATTTGATTGGACGACAGCTTCCTTTTGTGCAGCTGTTTCATGCAGTGCGTAACGATGGCACACAGGTGGCAGAGAGGAAATCCTAACTGTATTAATACATATTTAAAGTGGGCTTTCACTCAAGATTAAAGCACTTGTTGGTTAAAGAATCAAACTGAGTTCACATGCAGACATCAGGACGTCCTGCTGCTCGTGATGTAACCATGAAGGATGTCTGAGGGTCGTGTTGAGGTGAAAGTCGATTCTTACTGTGTTGTCTTCGGCAGCAGTGAACACCCCCTGCTCCCTGAACAACGGCGGATGCTCCCACCTCTGCCTGCTGTCGCCCGTCGGGCCCTTCTATCGGTGCGCCTGTCCCACCGGAGTCCAGCTGCTGGAGGACGGCAAGACCTGCAGAGACGGTAAGAACGTTCTTCATCGTCTTCATCACCTCGGTCAGGCCAGCCGCCTGCAGTCGGACTCCCTGATGCAGACTCACTCCAGCAGTTATTCGTACGCTGATAAACACAAAGCCACTTCATAAAGGTAGACTTTGGCTGAGCTGCCTTGTTCCTAATGAACTGGCCGGTGTATTCCCGTGTAATCCGGAGAGGAGGATCAAACTCGGCGACTGTGCAGTTTGGCCTCAGAAACACTCGAGTGGAAACAGAACGAGAGTCCAAATATTTCCTGAAGTGCGTCAGTGAGCGACGTCGACGCTCGCAGATAGTCTTTTATTTTCTCACAGAGAAAAGAAGAACGCGCAGAACCCGGCCTTGTATAACTGTTTACAAGAACTCGGGCCGAGCGGGCAGATTGGATTCATTAGTGTGTTTGAGCTTTGTGTTCCAGCAGGAAGAGAAACCGGCAGATTCTCTGCTGCCAAACCTCATTAGCTTTTCTTCTAATTTAAAAACTCCTGATAACGTTCTCTCCTCCTCCTCCTCCTCCTCCTCATCGTAGTTGTCTGCGATCAGCTTAAGGTGGTGTTGGGCTGACCTGTTGTTGCTATGGTAACCCCCCTCCATCAGCGGGGCCGGCCGTTTGAACGGCGGCCCAACGTTTCCCTGCCCTCTGCCTCTTATTTACGTTCTTTTGGGTTCAGTAACCCTCGCCTGCAGAGCAACGGGAGTTTTGAAGGCGGGGGGGCCTTTGTGAGAGATGGGATCACATGATCCCCCCGCAGACAATGCCCCCTTTCACTGCTGGGCTTTAACCATTTCAGCCGGGGGGGGCTAAGCTGAAGGGTCGGTGTTTGTTGTTGCGCTGCAGCCCCACTGATGTGGGTCTGAGATGTTAAAGAAACACAATCAGGTGCATTTCACTTTGTTCCTGTTGTGCATATCTTAGATGTAGTGAGATAAAGAAGATCCCAGCCGGTAACTTTAAAGCCAGAGACATTTACTCTCCTTGAGCCTGTTTTTGCTTCAGAGAACCAAAATGTTTCTCACTCGTTTCATTTTCTTGTAAAAAACTCGGCCCGGAGTTTATTTTGTGTCATAGTTGATACTTTGAGCTGACGGCACATTAACAAAGTCTGACTGCTGCACGTCCGTGTGGTCGGACCTTTAACAGCAGCTCAGGCTTCATTAAGCTGCTGATGTCAACTCTTCACTGGATCAGTAGAGTCTGAAAGTCATTGAGATCCGGTGCAATACTCGCTGCCATGCTGGCAGAATTTTTAATCTCAGTAGATTTAATAAACACTGATGATGATGATGATGCTTCCATCCTCAGGTGCGACTCAGATGCTGCTGCTGGCCCGGCGAACCGACCTGAGGCGAATCTCTCTGGACATGCCGGACTTCACGGACATCATCCTGCAGGTGGACGACATCCGGCACGCCATCGCCATCGACTACGACCCGGTGGAGGGATACGTCTACTGGACGGATGACGACGTGAAGGCGATCCGCCGCTCCCTGCTGGACGGCAGCGACGCTCAGTTCGTGGTCACATCGCAGGTGGACCACCCCGACGGTATCGCCGTCGACTGGATCGCCCGGAACCTCTACTGGACCGACACCGGGACCGACCGCATCGAGGTGACCCGGCTGAACGGCACCATGCGCAAGATCCTGATCTCGGAGGACCTGGATGAGCCCAGAGCCATCGTCCTGGACCCCGTGGCCGGGTGAGGCTGACACGTTTCTGGAACAGAGGCTCACATTACAAAGCTGTTTCTGAGTGCGGTTCCTTTAAAGGGCAGCTGACGGGTTTCTCCTGGGTTTCAGGTACATGTACTGGACGGACTGGGGAGACGTGCCCAAGATCGAGCGAGCCGATCTGGACGGGATGGAGCGAGTGGTGATGGTGAACACGTCTTTGGGTTGGCCCAACGGCCTCGCCCTCGACTACCAAGAACGGAAAATCTACTGGGGCGACGCCAAGACGGACAAGATCGAGGTGCGTGCTTCGAGTCCAGCTTTTGTCTTTGTTCTTCCTGGATTTATAGCAGGAGGAGTTTCTTCTTCTGTGTTTTCTGACTCGGGTAAAAATCTGAGTCTGACTTTTCGAAGCTGTGTGAATATTGTGCTCCGTGGCGTCGAGACCACGCTGACGCCTCCTGCCACATGAATAACAGTGTTCAGAGGTTTACAGGATTAAAAATGGCTGCAGAGTTTCTGCTGTTTGAGATCCTGGTGCGTGAAAACTGTCTCGTGTGTGATGTGACTTGATCTCCGGTGTTTTCGTGCCTCCTTCGGCCTCGCGTTGACACTCGTCCGGCACGCCGCCGTCGCAGAGCGGTGGAGCTTCCTGCAGCTCTGTTTTGGGCCGGCCGGGCCTGAGACTGCAGGTCTGATCACACGCTCTCCCTCCCTCTGTGGTTTGCGTCCTCACGCCATCCTGTCATGTTTGTAGCTTATTTTATGTCTCTGGTTTTCATCTGACCCCACCTGAACCCCTTCCTAAACCCCCTCAGCGGTGGTGTTGATGGCGGTGCCCCAGCAGAGGGGCCCCTGCCGGCCTCCCTCCCTCCCCTCAGGTTTCTCCGAGGACCCAGCGTTTGCGGCGAGATCCCACATCTGGTTCCGATTGCGGCCTGCACTCCAGCTGCGGTCAGCTCTGTTTAGAATAGGCCCAGAATCTGAAACCGTCGCCGCAGTGCGGTCTCAACTCCCAAACCAACGGAGACCTTTTGGCTGAGGCCATGGGGCTGAGGATGGAAACTTCGTCTTATATTTATACACCACGTTCCTCCGAGGCCCAGTGTGTGGAGATGTTTTGAAAGATGGCAGCGGGCCACGCAGGGGCTGTTCTGGGAGCAGCGAATAGCGTCTCTCCACGCCGTGCTGATAGGCTGAAGGACGCGGTGCAGATTACAGGCCTCGCTCTTTTTTCTTTCAGCAGATTCCTCACATATTTGCGTCTGTTGACACTTCGAGCCTCTCGGCGCGCTTCAGGAATGATCTTATCGCAGACTCATCTTCACGTGTTCGCCTGTTGTCGGGCAGTTTCATGACGTCTGTGGTCAAGAATTTAAAAAGCGATTGTGCCTGTAAATGTTTTTGTTCTCATTCTTGGATCTTTGGTTTAAAACCTGTGCCTTTGCAGCTCAGGTGGGTTCAGTTTCCTTCATGGTTTAACTGATCGGTGCAGGGACCTGATCTTTACTAAGATCACAGTAAAAACAGCCTGGAGCTGCACGCAGCGGTGATCAGGAGGTTGCATCCCCTCGTCGTGGGCACGAGCACCAGGATCATTTGGGCTCTAATGATTTCTTTGGGCTGTTCTGTTTCCAGGCTGGAATTATTAAACAAATATAACTTCAATGAGTTTCAAATACAGGAATTGGGTGCACAGGTTGATCCACACAGGCTGCCGTCGACATTCAGCTGAAACCAGAGAAAAAAGGGTTGAAACTGTGATCTGAATTAATACATTAAAGTAATGGAAAACACTTAATTACTACAGTTAGTAAGTGGCTGAATGAAGTAAACAAAGAGGTGAATAATTAACGTGATGCAGAGTAGCTGCAGAGTAGCGGATGGATGCACCTATCAGAGCTCAGCTCTGATAGGTGCATCCATCAGCGTGTGGAGCTTCAGTCTGTGGAGGCTGCAGCATGAATTCTGGTGGTTGCAGCGAACTCTGGATCTGCTGCTTCGTCCGTGAGCTTTCTGTCGCCGCCGTCCTGCCGAGTCGCTCTTTAACGTCCTGCTGTTTGTCGAAATGAGATGTCAAAGTTTGTGTGAGAGGAGGAGGAAATGTGGCGGCCATATGCTGCCGTTGTTTGTTTGCTCCGGCTGTTGCTTCTAATTAGTGGCTCTGCGATGTGCTGCCAGGTCGCCTGAGCCCTTGTGAGCGTGCTCAGTATCCACAGCAAGTCTGCCCCCCCAGATCTGTGCAGGGCTGGCTGCAGGAGCGGTTCTGGGACCCGGTCTGCCCCCCCACCCCTTTGTTGTACAGGACCCTGCTGCACGGATTCTTTCACGGCCGGTTGTGAACGTGTGGGAGTCGGTTACCACGGCGTCCTCCCGCGATCGACTCTGAAACTCAGTTTTGTGAATAATAAGATGTTTTAAATGTGTATTTAATGGGGCTCAGAATGACTCAGCGGGCGACTGCTGCACGTCTGCGGTGCAGCGGCCGGCCGTGTCTGACCTCCGACCTCTGCCCGACTTCCCTCCTCGCAGCGCTAACGAAGGAAATCTTACATTTAATTACATTTAAAATTTATATTTTTGTCCCCTTTTTCTTCATCTTTATTTTCCGGTTCTTCACCTTCTTGTTTTATTTTTCCTTCTGTTCCTTATTTTCCTCCTCTTCATCCTCATTTACTTTGTATCTATGTTTCATCTTAAAGGTTTTCTTCAGTTCACCTAACTTCCTTTTTTCCTTCTTTTTCCTCCACTGTTACTCTTTTCTTCCTCTTTTCTTCATCCTTTATATGATTGTCTTCATCCACCTTGTTTTCTTCCTTGTTCTTCCTCTTTGATTCCTCTTCCTGATTTAATTCTTCTTTTTCCTCTTTACTGTTTATTGTTCTCCTTTTTCCTCATTTTCCTTTTTTCCTTTGTTTTCTTCCCGTCCTCCTTTCTCCCTGTGACCTCCTCCTCCTCCTCCTCCTCCTCCTCGCTCCTTCCAGACTAACCTGTTCACCTTCTGCCTTCAGGTAATGAACATGGATGGGACGGGGCGACGGGTGCTGGTGGAGGACAAGCTTCCTCACATCTTCGGCTTCACGTTGCTGGGAGACTTCATCTACTGGACCGACTGGCAGCGGCGCAGCATCGAGCGCGTCCACAAACGCACCGCGGTGAGAGAGTTCATCATCGACCAGCTGCCCGACCTCATGGGCCTCAAGGCCACAAACGTGCACGAGGCTTTTGGTGAGTCCACCTGATCACGGCTGATTATTGCACTCCGGGAACTCGACCCGTCCATCTTCTCCTCAGATGCTAACGTTCTGCTTCACCTGCGCAGGTACGAACCCGTGTGCGGAGGCTAATGGCGGCTGCAGCCACCTCTGCCTCTACAAGCCTCAGGGCGTGCAGTGCGGCTGTCCCATTGGTCTGGAGCTCATCGCCGACATGAAGACGTGCATCGTCCCCGAGGCCTTCCTGCTCTTCTCTCGCCACACAGACATTCGCCGCATCTCCCTGGAGACCAACAGCAACAACGTGGCCATCCCGCTCACTGGGGTCAAGGAGGCCTCGGCGCTCGACTTCGACGTCACCGACAACCGCATCTACTGGACTGACATCACTCTGAAGGTGGGGCTTCTGTTTCCTTCCCCTCTTTGTCCTCTCGTCTGGAAGCTTCTCGGTTATTGTTTTTCCAGCTAAGAGGAGAAACTCAGTCATGAGTGTGTGTTATTTATCAAAGCTTTACTCTGACCTCTGACCCGTGCAGACCATCAGCCGGGCCTTCATGAATGGCAGCGCTCTGGAGCATGTGGTGGAGTTTGGTCTGGACTATCCGGAGGGAATGGCAGTGGACTGGCTGGGGAAGAACCTGTACTGGGCTGACACTGGCACGAACCGCATCGAGGTGGCCAAATTGGACGGGCAGCACCGGCAGGTTCTGGTCTGGAAGGACCTGGACAGTCCCCGAGCCCTGGCCTTGGATCCGGCCGAAGGGTGAGAGCCTGAAGAAACCAGCTGCAGGTCCTCATGATGGATGTGGTCCGTGCTGACCTGTCTGCTCTCCACAGGTTCATGTACTGGACTGAGTGGGGCGGGAAGCCCAAGATTGACCGAGCGGCGATGGACGGGACGGGCCGGATCACACTGGTGACCGATGTGGGACGAGCCAACGGACTCACCATCGATTACGCGGAGCGGCGCCTCTACTGGACGGACCTGGACACGACGCTGATCGAGTCCTCCAACATGCTCGGTAAATAAAATCTCTCAGCCCGATAAAAGTCTCTGAGGTGAAAATGTTTTAACTTCTTGGTTCTCCTTCAGGTCTGGACCGCGATGTGATCGCTGACGACCTCCCCCACCCGTTCGGCCTCACCCAGTACCAGGACTACATCTACTGGACGGACTGGAGCCAGCGCAGCATCGAGCGCGCCAACAAGACCAGCGGGCAGAACCGCACCATCATCCAAGGCCACCTGGATTACGTCATGGACATCCTGGTGTTTCACTCATCCCGACAGAGCGGCTGGAACGCCTGCGCCTCCACCAACGGTCACTGCTCCCACCTGTGCCTCGCCGTCCCCGTCAGCGGCTTCGTCTGCGGCTGCCCCGCCCACTTCGCCCTCAACTATGACAACAAGACCTGCAGCGGTGAGGAGAAAGGAAATGAACACATCATAGAAGGAACTGATTTACAGCCAAATGTCCTGTGAAGGCCACCGTACAGAGGGCTTCTCCTGCAGCGCTGTTTCACTTTGTCTGATGTGGTTCTCTGTGTTTCAGCTCCCACATCCTTCCTGCTCTTCAGCCAGAAGACGGCGATCAATCGCATGGTGATCGACGAGCAGCAGAGCCCCGACATCATCCTGCCCATCCACAACCTGAGGAACGTCCGCGCCATCGACTACGACCCGCTGGACAAGCAGCTGTACTGGATCGACTCCAAGCAGAACGTGATCCGCCGCGCTCAGGAGGACGGGAACCAGGTACGGCGTTACTCCCCGAAAGTGTCCCCACATTAATGAAAGAGATTTAGATACTAAATGTAGAAGCTCAGCACCGAGTTTCACTAATATCGTGGCCCCACAATCCTAAATTTACAACAAATAGACAAAACAATCATGCGACCCCTCGTGACCTCTGAATACAGGAAATAGCCACATGAAATGTTCACAGCTGCTAACACTGCTAACGCTAACTGCCGCTGCTCTTTAAGGACGATCTGTTTAACCAGCTCTGAGCATCGTGGGATATATCATGGCGTCAGTAAGCTGCAGCAGTTTCACGTCTACATTTGTCCTCGACTGTGGAAGCAAAGGCAGATAGAAGGAAACCTGAACCCACTGTTCTCTCAGGGGAGTTCGAGCCTCAACGAGCTCCTAAATAAACAGCGTAAACGACCTCAGTGACAGAGGAGAGGAGGGCCCTTTGTGAGCATGTGCAAACAATATGACGCTTGAGTTTGATGGAGGGGCTGTTTGTGGTGGTGCTTTGGACCTTTGGATCGCTGCTGGCTTACTTGTGGTTGCTAGGATACTTAAGAGTAGAACGGGAGGCGGAGCCTTCAGCTTTCAGGCCCCTCTTCTCCCAGTTTGGGTTCAGGAGACAGACACCCTCTCTACTTTAAAGATCAGGCTTCAAACTTTTCCTCCCTGAGCCTGGTTCTGCTGGAGGTTTCTTCCTGTTCAAAGGGAGTTTTTCCTTCCCACTGTCGCCTTTCATAAACTGCTCTGGTTTGTTGTTTCAGAGCATGACGGTGGTGGCGGGCTCTCTGGGCGGACACGGTCAGGGTCTGCAGCTGTTCGACCTCAGCATCGACATCTACAGCCGCTTCATCTACTGGACCAGCGAGGTCACCAACGCCATCAACGTCACCCGCATCGATGGCGGCAGAGTCGGCGTGGTGCTGCGGGGCGAGCAGGACAAACCGCGGGCCATCGTCGTCAACCCGGAGAGAGGGTGAGTCACAGAGGGGGGGGGCGAGGCCGTGACCTGCAGTCTCACCTGTGTGGGTGCCTTTGATGGCAGCATGTATCAGTTACAGTGTAACACAGAAGTCTGAATCCACAGTTTGAAGGTTCGTGTCTGTGTTTGAGTCACAGCATCGTCGTCCTGCCTGGAAGCTGAACACAGACGGTGCTGTGAGATGTTTGTTTGAGTAAACTGGAACAAATACTGTGGGCTGCTTCATCTGTGTTTAATCCAACTCCACCGAAAAAGAAAAAAATCATTATGGAAACTAAAATCTGCTGAGGATTAAACAGCTGAGAAGCACCTGAATAATAGAAGCAGTTCCTGGTCATGAAGCACGACTCATGCGTCTCTATTTTTAATCCTTCGTGTGCCGAAGAGTCACAGCTGCAGACGTGAGCAGGTGTTTCTGTGCTGATTTAAAGGCAGAGAAACTCACCTGCCCCACCTGCAGGTCGTCTGCGCCTGCTGCCTTAATCGCTCTCTAATTGTCCTCCCTGTTTGTTGTGCCGTGCTGCTGCAGCTCAGCAGCGCCGACCCGCTCGCTCAGAGCCATAATTGCAGGTTAGTTTCGGGTCGTGCGGTCAGGAAATGCAGTCTGCAGATGTTGTGGTTAACTTCAGAGCTCCGAGAGGGAAAACATGCACAAACGTCCGCAGTCGGCGTCCTCACAGCGATGCGTTGTGTCCCCGCAGGTACATGTACTTCACCAACCTGATGGAGCGCTCCCCGAAGATCGAGCGGGCGGCGCTGGACGGTACGGAGCGGGAGGTGCTCTTCTTCAGCGGCCTGGGGAAACCCGTCGCTCTGGCCATCGACAACGAGGTGGGGAAGCTGTTCTGGGTCGACTCGGACCTGCGGCGCATTGAGAGCAGCGACCTGTCGGGTGAGTCGGGCCTGCCGGGTCCACTTCAGCTCGGACTGTGAGGATGTTCCAGCACCAAAGGTTTTAAAGGGGTTCATTGAAAACTGAAGCTTTACTCATCAGATCTGTTCAATTGATTCTCAGCAGCACAAACAGGAAGTAAACAAACCTGAATGTCAGAAGTCAGTGGGGGAGGGGCTGGCGTGGCGCTCAGCATTCAGAGCATTCTTGTGATTCTCCGGCGCCGCTCGCTGGCCGTCAGGAATGTAAACGTCTGCGATGGGAGCGCTGCAGGTTCCTCGGATGTTTTCTCGCAGCTCGTTTTTCTGCTCGCGGCTCTCAGGAGGCGTTCGAGTCCTGTTGCTTTGAGACGTTTGTGTCTCGGCGTCGCTGCCTTCTTTCTGTGGACGGAGTGGTCGTCTTCTCTCTGAGATGCAGTCCAACTGGCAGCCACATTAGAGCCGAGTTCTGCTGGCTGGGAAAAGATGCAGATTTTAATCACTTTATGTACATCTGGGTTGTTTAACCTGCTACAATCCACCTGTTTTTAATTATCTGCCCAAGTGCAGCTGGTAACCAAGGAGCTGTTGTTAGGGTACCGGCTCCACTGTGTGAGTCCAGGCGGAGCCGGCAGCCTCGGTGGGACCTGTGCTCACAGCCCAGCATGTGCAGCTCCTGGTTTCTCCCATCAGCTCTTCTCTCCAGTCCGGGAAACGTCACAGCTCAGAGATCAAAATGAGGTCTTTGAATTTAAATGTGTTCGACTCACGAAGACATAAAAGCCTCATTAAATCGTTTTATGATTAAAGCTCCCTGAAACAATGAAAATGATCTCCAGAACGTGTGTTTGGACCTGAGCTTTTAACCCTTAGTGACCCGCGACAGACCAGGTTTACATTTTTGCATGTTTTAGTGCCGGTTTTCTTTCCACATCAACAGAATCTTTATTTCCCAAATTTTAGCATGTATGAAAGAAAACCATGGTAACTGCAGAAAGCCGGTTTATGGATCAAAATAAAGTAACGGTGTCTCTGAACCTGAAGGCCGGCTGACAGGTCATGTGACGTGTTGCTGGATTTTACGACGTTAGCAGCTAATGAAAACATCGATGGATTATAATTAGTGCTTTTTATGCAGTTTTACACGGTTTTCGCCTGTTAGAGGAAGCTGCAGCACTCTGGGGACACGCTGCAGTGTTGACCCTCTGCTTTCATGTGCAGAAGATTTATTGATCTGTCGTTTGGTTGCACTTCGACCGGCATGTAAACAGTTACACAGTCCGGAGCCGGCGGATCGCTGGCGGTAACACAGAGTTAAAAACGCCCCTGAAGAGTTGATGAGCAGATTTTCTGGCTG
>VOQJ01017082.1:0-11141 GCA_015052665.1 Apistogramma diplotaenia | reverse complement strand
GAGGCTCTGACATCATCACATCAGATCTACAAACATGAACCTGCAGAGCAGCTGATTTCATATCAGCATCTTTACATTTACAAACTAGAAAAAATAACTAAAATCGTTATTATCTTCATACTTTACTCATAAATGAAGTCCAGGCGCCTCCTTTGAAGAACAGCATCGATAACTTGTTTGCTAACTGTTTACTGCAGCTTGCTGTCTAATTCTATTATTCTGCAGGAGTCGTAAGAAGGATCCCTGGGATCAGCAGCGCCCCCTGCCATGAGGCAGGAGAACTGCGGGCCTCAGCTAGTATTTATGATCCTCAGCACAGGAAACGTTACACACATACAGCTGCTGGTTAAAAACACTGAGCATTATTTACACCAGCTACAAGATAGAAGTTTAGTTCATATAGTAAAAGTGTTGGAGCTTAATATGCAGAGGGACAGAATACGGTCTGACTGCAGAGCAGGTCATCAGCTGGGATTAGATTTGGTGTTGGGCCCCATCAGTGAGAGCATTGTCATCACAGACCCCTCCCATCGGGATAGAAATGTTTCATCATCCTTCAAATACACCTGTCTGTAGATGATTGTGAGGGAAAAATGTCCCTTCAGCTTTGAGACTTAATTAGTTGCTCCAACATTATTTTTGAGATGACGCCGTCCCGTCTGCCCTCCCCACCCTTCAACGTCTGTGTTTCCTACATGGTGATCAGTGTCCCTCTGTGTCCTTCCTCAAACCCAGTCTGATCCCTGTCCACTTGTTGTTCCTAGGTCCTGAGTGTGCTCTCCCTACCCACTCCGCATCCCCGCCCTACCACCACCACCACCACCACCACCAAAACCACTACCACTACCCCCAGAACCCCCCTGCCTCACCAGCCCTGCTGGTGCACACAGAGTGCCCACGGGATTGCCCCCTGGATGACACCATGCATCAGTCTGTCTTACACATGCCACACCACTTGGGTACTGCTCTGTAGCTGCTACTCATCATCAGTCTTCATCTGTCATTCACTGTCCAACCTTTCTATCTGCATTTGGCTTTCTTAAGTTACACTCTTTGATTTGTCTTTGGTTCTCAGAGGCTTTTCAGTTATTTGACATGATGCATAAATGTAATAAACCAGCAGTCTTTTATGTCTCAACTTTGCTGTAACCAAACATCCATCATTTTAATCACCGGTGACCTGCTGCACTGTCCATCTGCCATTTCCAAGCTTTCTCTCCCTCAGCCTTACTCCTCTGCTGCCCACTAGGTGGCACTGTCTTTCCACTGTTCATTTGGATGATGCATGTAATTTGTGCCCATTTCCCAAAAGTATTTCAGTCTTTGATTCACAGACGTAAACTGAAATGCTGGAGTGCCTTTGGGAAAACGCACGTAAAGACTGAGGATGTGGTCAACAGCTGCACCGACACCAACATGTTCTGATCTGAATAAAGTCGTCTGCATTTGTTGACTGCATCCAGTCTCCTGAATGAAATGATTCTTTGTGTCGTTGTTGCTGACAAGTACAGCTGTAACCGTGCGGTACTCTCTATCTGACCGTGCAGACAGCAGTGAGTTTCTGGCTGATGATGTCAGCATCATTGCTGGTGGGACTCTGACTGGTTGGCATGCCGATTCGGCCTTCGTCCTGTGGAGGAGAATTCTGGGTATCCTGGGAGACGTCAACAGTATCCGCTGCCCCAAAATTCATGCCAAGGTCTTCTCATATCTCTATGACCTCTGGCACAAGCTGGCCAAGGTACAACAAGGCGTTAAACACTGCATAAGTACTGTGAAATTAAATACTCGAGGACAGTTCAGAGAGTTTTATTCTACACTTTCCAAACCAGAGCCAAACATTAGAGATGGCGTTTATATCCAGTGATGTGAAACATGTGCTTCCAGATCCGGGACAACCTTGGCATCAGTGTGGACAACCAGTCTTCTCCTCCCCAGCCTGCCTTCATCCCGCCTCTCCGAATGCTTGCCTCCTGGCTTTTTAGGGTGAGAGCGACACAAAAACACAGCAGACAACATCAAAATAAACTCATCATATTTAAACATGTTATATTTTAGTGTGCAGAGCTTAACAATAATTCAAGCAGCTGTGTCCTTCAGGCTGATCCACTGTCACAAGTAAATATTAAAGCATTTAAACTGAATGTGTCACCAGCTGTTTCCTGGGAGGATCTCCTAACACTGAGAAGGAAATACTTGCTGGAGCAGCAATAAGTAATAAAAGCTTGGTGGCAACATATTAGTATGATCCAGTTAAACAGTGTGTGCAAACCAGTGAAGAAGAATCTGTCAGTGGTTCCTTTTGTGGCACGTTGACGCTGAACAAAAGAGAAAATGCATCAGTTTGAGATCTTAAGCGAGTCGATGTCTCTGGCTCCTCACTGACCTGCGTGCCCCCCCCCCCGCAGGCCACCGAGCTGCCCGCAGAGTACAAGGCCGGCAAACTGCAGGCCTACAAGCTCATCTGTGAGATGATGACCCGGCACCAGGACGTGCTGCCCAACAGTGATTTCCTGGTGCACCTTTACCACATCATGCACAAGGGCTTCACCAACGATGACCCGGTAAGGCTCCTCAGCTAGAGCTGCCAGTCGTCCCTCTTTTCAGCACTAGATGGCGCTTTGGTCAAAGCCATGTTTATGAGCTGGGATTTAAACACTGGAAAGTGATTAAGCTGCTGTTTGTTGTCATTTACCTTCTGAATGTGTGATTTCTGCCTCATGCAGCTGTAATCCTCGTATTCACACCCAGTGGTGTATTTGGGATGATGCGTTAATATCGGTTCACTCCTGTTTATGAATGTGAGCCTGTTTATTTAAAAAAAAAATGGTGCCAACCAGTGGTGATGAAGAACGTTACTGTGTTTTGGCATCTTCCACCTCTTGTAGCCACACCCTTCCTACTATTCAAATCTGGCAAAGCTCCATTGCTTCTGCACAAAGCTGAGTGCAGATGAATGGAGTTCCTCTAAACAAAGGAGGGAGATGAAAAGTGTGTAAGATGCTTTGCATGCATGTGTGTGTGTGTGTGTGTGTGTAGAGTATAGATATATGTATGTGCTGCTGGCTGGTTTTCTGTTGCTCTCTGGCAGTGTGACAAGCTTATTAGAATGTTTTCCATGTCGTTAAATAATGTTTGGAGCCCCCGCCGCGTATACGTGATTAATTAAGGACTGACGTCTGTCGCGCTCCGTTAGACTGACACGTCGGCCAGGGGCCCGGAGTAGACTGGCCCGCCTGCCTGTGTGTGAAGGAGTGGGAGGGGAGCCTGGGGAACGTGGTGCAGAGTAAAGCAATGAGGGGGGGGCGTACCGAGAGAGCAGGCAGCATTCTCGAGCTTTTGTTGTGGCTCTGTATAATGCGTTGGGGGGCCAGAGCCAGGCTGGCCACTGAAGCATGCTCAAATTGGCCAGAGAAAAGAGTCCTCACGCCACACAATGGAGGACAGCCGCACGCCTGCTTAACATAAGAAAGTGGCTCTTACTCTCCTCCTCCTCCTCCTCCTTCCTCGTCCCCCACCCCCCACTGCACCCAAAAAATAGGAGAAAACATTTACATTTTCGATTACTTTCAAATCACACACACATTTTTAAGCAACTCTGTTCATTTAATCAGCAGCGTGTGTGTGTGTGTGTGAGCTGAACATTTGTGTTTCTTTGTATCTTTTAAATAGTTTTGCTCCTTGAATGTTTAGTTTAGTCTCCCCATCACAGAAGTAACACAGTCTGCCTTAAACAGGGGGGGTCCCAGTGTAAATCCTCACCAATAAAATAAACTAAGCTGGGAGGAAAATGGCATTTCTGCTTCCAGCCGACGGTGCCAAGGTCAGGGCTATTGTCTGGGTTGTGTGTCATTCTCTGGTCACTGGTCTCACACAAGCATGACCGCAGCACAATGGCAGTAATCTATCTAATAGGGCTACAATCTGGAGTGCAACAGTCAACAGCATATTTTGCAGAACATAACAAGTGCGCACAAAGCTTTAATGCATCTATTCACCTTTTATTCTGTAGCTTGAAGAAAAGGCCTGAAAGCAGCAGCAGCCTCTGCACAGACTTCACCACCTGTGCAGAACTCGCTCCTCTAAACTTCACCCTGTCATTCCCGAAAAGAAAGCAGCTGCATAATTTATATAATGTCAGATTAAAATGGGAGGGGTGACCCCCACCCCCAGGCCACCGACATGGCTGTTGATTAAACCCCTCATGCCTAAACAGCCTGCAGGTAGGCTATATCCCGTTCTTGCCATAGGAAGTACGCGCTGTGAAAAACTGTGGATTTAAATGAGCTCAGGTTTGGGACACGGAGTGATGTAATGCCGGAGTTGAACCCTGTCACCCCGGGGGCCAGCAGGTGCTTTCCTGAAAACGAGGCCGCATTAAAAGACCTGAGGTGGCTCCATTCAGACTTACGTTAATGCACCTTTTGTTGACGCGGGGGCCGATTCCCACTGCCAACACAGCGCCGCATGCGGTTATTCCCCTTCCACGTTTCTCTCTTCTGATTTCTATACACACACTTCAAATCAGCTTCCCTCTACTTCCACGTACAATTGAAAGCACTTTGCATACTACATTTGTGGCTTCCTCTAAAATGCTCATTTCAGGCAATCAAGAAACAGTTTGTTGGCTGCTAATTACCTCTGACTGCACCACACATTATGCTTCAGAGGTCAATTACCAACAAAATGAGGGTAAAATGGGCCCTCAATCCTGAAGCTCTTCCCACCAATTCTCCACATGTGGTGCTGGTGTTGCTTTGACTTCCTACCTGTCTGTGTTTGTTCTGTCTTCTTTTGTTCACCTGGATTCCCTGTTTACCGAAGCTCCGGGTGATTAATGCCACTGTGTGTGTGTGTGTGTGTGTGTGATTGATTGAAAGAGAGAAATTGTGTTTGTTGAGGTGCCCGTGGGTTCAGCTGGAAGCGGGCTGATGTTTGAACTGTGCGATTTACGCAGCTTTATAGCCAAGAAGGCAGGTGTTTGGACCTCGGCTTCATACGCAAATATGCTCACGCATGTCTCAGATAAGAGGGCGAGCACCGTCCTCCTGCCTTATTCACATGCTGCATTCTTATATTCTTAAGCCAGTATGTTTATAGAATAAACGGGAGCGTTTCTCCTCTGTAACGAGGCTGTGATGATTAGCAGCTAAATACAGAAACTCTGAAGCATCTTCTTTAATGCCTTGTGCCGTATTACGATGCACATACTTGAGCAGAAGCCTCGGCAGTGCAGCGTATGAGAGTGTTGAAAGAGCCCCCATCTGCCACGAGCCGCCTGTACCTCAACCAAACAATACCTCGTCTCTGGCTTTAATTACAGGTTTGCTTGTGTGTGTACATACATGTGACTCTTGAAAGTTGAGGTCTTTTGTTCTCGCATCCATCTGCCGTCTCCTTCCTGTCCTTCGGTGACATGCTCTGCTGAGTGCTTTACTCTCCTCAGCACGCTGAAAATGCTTAGCCTACCTGTTGAAGTGAAAAGCTTTCTCCATGCCGCGTCTCTCACACTGAGGCCCATTTACAAAATATTTCTGGTGCTGCTTCACTCCACCCACGCTAACACC
This sequence comes from Apistogramma diplotaenia, assembly GCA_015052665.1. Classification (NCBI taxonomy): domain Eukaryota; kingdom Metazoa; phylum Chordata; class Actinopteri; order Cichliformes; family Cichlidae; genus Apistogramma; species Apistogramma diplotaenia. The sequence continues at coordinate 5,574 of VOQJ01017082.1, read as the reverse complement.
ACCCGAGCTCCACCGAAAGCGAATCGTACACGTTCTGGTTCTGTTGTTATTATGAATAAAGTCCACAGACATGTAATAGCAGAGATTGCTGCAGAAATGATGATGTGTGCGTGTCCGTGCTTATCATCAGGATGTTCTGAACACCATCATCCGCTCCTGCTCCCCTCGGTTCTTCTTCCTCGGCCTGCCGGGCTTCACCATGCTGATTGGAGACTTCATCACCGCTGCTGCCTGCGTCCTCTCCTCTGGCTCATCAGAGGTACAAACACACTTTTAACTCTCATTCGGTGTGTGAGTCACATCGGACTTCATGAGTCGAGAACTAACAGAAGGCTGCAGAAATCAGCAGCGCCGTAAATCTGCTCGAACAAAGATTATAAAGAATGTAGGAAAAGAAAAAAATCATAAGTCGTCCTCAGAAATTTGCAGCTGTTTGACATTAAAAAGCTGATTTTGTTTTGTCAAATTTAAAATGTAGTTTTTAGGAATAAAAATACATTTGAGGTACAAAACAGCAGAAATTTAAAACTCTTCATTTGTTCGGCTCACGAGAAAAATCAAGAGTTCATTCAAGTGGAAACATTGAATGTGACATTGTAACCACAAATACTTTATTAGACTCATCATGACGATTCTACCATCTTTGGTTACTATGTAACCTACTTAAACATGAGTATTATGTAAAGTGACTGTCATGTTTAATTATATGCTCTAAACAGAGACGTGAACATGTGGAGATGATGGAGCTGTTAGCAGATCAATATAATAACCACTATCTGTTTACTGTTACCAGCTTAAAGTACGGCTTAGTTAATGTTGAGGGTCCTTTTATCATCTCCATGAAGCAAATAAACAGGAAGAAACAGCGTACACACACACACACACACACACACGCCCCTGCGTAGATGGTGTCTCCTCAGCTTCACAGCAGCTCATCAGGTGCAGCAGCATGCACGACGCAGTTAATCGTTCTGCGCTGCGATGGATTTCTGTTGGACACCATCAGAATCATGAATAAAGACTCAGTTAAATCTCCGAGATCCCTGCAGTCGTCTTCCACTGGAGCACGAGTGATGCGATCGTTTTTGTTCTGTCTTTCCCAAATTGCACCCAGGCTCCGAGGGTGGAGGCTCAGACCATCCTGGGCTCCCTTGTGTGTTTCCCCAACCTCTACCTCAAGATCCCCATACTGCAGCGCGTGCCTGGTTCTGATGACATCACTGTGGGCAGTGAGAACATCAAGGTATCTACTTACAGACATTAAACCTGATGGCGTCTCATCTTTACAGTAAAGACTGGACTGTTACTGAGAACTTAGCTTGTGCTCTTCTCTGTTCAGAACTACCTGGCCAACATCCTGCTGGAGACGGCAACGAAGGAGCCCTGTGAGGGGGCGAGGTATGACTAGTTACTTTTATTCTTTCCTTTCGCTGTCTGATATGAATGTTTGGGGAACCACCGGAATTACAGGTGTTTCTGCTCCTCCTTCATGGTGTTCTTGATCATATTAACACCGTATCTTATGGCCTGCTTTGGCAGCCTTTTCCAGCTTTGTTCTTCCTCTAAGTTGTTGGCAGCAGCCGCTCCTCCATGAGAGGGGCAGACTGACTAACCACACTTCCATCCTCCTCCTGTGGAGGAGCACCTCTGCAGCCGACACGTCCCGTCTCCAAACGGACTCAAGGAGCTGTCGGAGAACTCATTAGCATAGAGCTTCCCTTATTTTTGCAGGCTGTTCTGTTGATGATGTGTTCAAGAAAGACATAAAAACTACAGCTGCTTGTGTTTGGTTTAGTCGCAGATGTCACCAAGTAACCAAGCAGAAGTGTAATCATTAATTTTCTCTTTGCATCTGCACATGTATGCATGCAGGAAGAGTTTGCAGCTAACGGGGAAGCGCTGGCTAACATCATAAAATGTGATGCAGTGTTCCTGAAGCCTGTTTAGTTTCTCAGCAGCTTCCTGATACGTTTAGTCTCATTCATGCTCTGCTGCTGTCGCTCAGGTGCATCGCTGTGTGCAGCCTGGGCCTGTGGGTGTGTGAGGAGCTAATGGGAAAGAACATCCACCACCAGGTTAAAGATGCCATCAATGTTTTGGGCGTGACGCTGAAGGTGAGTGAACCTGTGCAGCTCTAAAGCATGATGGGTCGGTGCCAGCAGCTGCTGTTTCCTTTCACCACACAAACTTACATTGTTTAGCTCAAACTGAGATGACAGCTGATGACATGAAAGGACTGCAGAACAATTTCAGCACAGACAAACGTGTGAGGATAAATGTGAGTTGTGGTAAGTTTCCGAACAGGCAGAGAAGCTGTGCAGGAGATTTTTTCTTTTTTTAATTTAGTTTTTTTCCTCCCCCCTCATGGGAAAGGGTTTGGGCGGTGGCGTAATTTCCAGGCTGCTCACACTCAGTAGATGTGGGCCAATTTAAGCAGCTACATCTCTCAGCTTCCTGCTCGAGCAGAGCCCCCACCCATCCCCTCACCCCCTTCTCTAATGGAGCAGTAATCACTCCCCTGTACAACTTGACACACAGACTCAGCCAGCCCCAAAATAGAGGGTATAGGCTGGGTGGGGGATCTCGGGGGAAGAGTGGCACTGAGAGTCTCTTTTCTAAAAGCAGGTGCTGAACTCTCAGGGCCCCTTTTTGTGTTTGGCCATTTCTGCACTCCCCACATTGTCTGCCCTTGTTACATGTTGAGAGGCATTCAGCTGGAAGAAATAGGAAATTCTATTTCTCCACAAAGAATTTCAAATCACTGAAGAAATCCACATTTGAAAGAAAATTGTCAACAGCTCAATTCTTCCCTTCAATGAGTCTGAGGAAAATGAACCATGGTTTGAAGTGAAATGAAATTATGCTGATTATCTGCACAGTAAGTGCAAAACTAAATTTAAGGAAAATTGCGCCAAATTTTGACAGTGTGTCCCGAAACTCTAATCAGCGCTGTGCCTCTGCTGTTTCCGAGGTTAGGCGGCTCCGACGCAGCAGCGGGTTCTGTGTCGCTCGGTGGAAAAAGATGCATTTAAAAATCTTAAAATACTTAATGTTCTCATCGAGATCAAGCACCTCGTCCAAAATGCTTGTGTGGCTCCAGCACCCGAACAAACCAGGCGTTTGAGTTTCAAGGCTCAGATTTATGCATCTGTGTTCTTTCTTTTGTGTAGATTGGTCAGGAAACAGGTTGAAAAGGAGACTTTGTTCTCTCCAACTTTGTCTTCAAAATAAAATCACGGGCAGATCTTCCTAAGAACAAATGATGGAGCATTTCTTTAGTGCATGCTGAGTTTTTGAGCTTGGCTCCCCAAATCCCCTGATGCTCCGTGTCGTAGCAGCTTCTCATGATGTAAACTAGTTTGCTGACCACTGGCTTCACTCAGAGGTGATGAAGCTTTTACGGTTGCGGCTCCAAAATGATGGAATGATTTGCTGTTTAAACCTCCTGGACGGCACTGTGATTCTTTTACTTTTAAATTTAGGATGAATTTCCTCTTCACTGTTAAGTTCTTGCCATTGTCCCCCCTTTTGTCCAGTTTGGGAACAAAGCGGTGGCTCAGGTAGCCTGTGACGTCTTTCAGCTGCTCATCTGCCACTGGCAGCATCTCCAGAGGCTGGAGCCCACTTTCCCCAAGAAAATTATTGAGGTAAAAGCACAAGCTGCCACTCACCTGTTTGAACATGTTTTAATAATCTAAGAAATCACTTTTAGCATCTAAATGCAACCGTTCGTCGGTGATTCGTGTGGACGCTCCACATCCTGTGGTTTCATCTCCATTTTAGCCGCAGCCCTGATGAATAGGAGTGTGTCATCCAATTATCTTTCTCCTTGTTTTGTCCCCGTACAGATCTTTGTGGCCACAATAGCCTTTTTGTTGCCGAGCGCAGAGCACTCAGCAGTGGAGGCAGACAAAAAGGTACATTTTGGAAAGGAGGGGACGTGAGATGGCTGAGATCTAAAGGCCCTTGATCCATCATGTTGGAATGGTGCATTTGCAGAGGAATGTTTCTCCTCAAGTGATCCTCTGCTCTGTCTTTGACGTCCTGTTACCTGCTGCCACGCTGTCTTTTTGCTGTTGCTTCATTAATGATGCTCTTGTTTCCCGCTGTAGTTAATGGTGTCACTGCTGCTCTGCCTCTTGGACTGGTGCATGGCAGTTCCCTTGAGCCTGCTGCTTGATCCGATCACCAAGCCTCCGCTGGAAGAGCACGCAGCCCAGAAGGCCCCGCTGCTGGACTACATCTACAGGGTGGGTTTCCTCAGAGTCCTGCAGCAGCCTGGAGTCGAGCCTCTTTGCACTGATTTATTTTCACGCGGCAGCTTAAGCTTTGACATCTCCACCCCCACCCAACCACGTGGGCTAGCCACTTTCATCTCCACCGTGACCCTGTGACTATGCATCATTTAACATTATTGCAGTAGTGTAGAAGTGCCCACCACGGCTGGCGTGTAGGAACCCTCACAGCCTTTAGGACATTTCAGTACATTTGTTTTAAGTGTGCAACATATTCCGTATTGGATGTGCTCCTCTGTTTTTGTGCAGCTCAAACTCTTTATTTTATGGTCTGACCCTGAGGATGAGGGCCAAGCTTCAGGCCCACATGAGTGAGGGATTATTCATCCCCTCCTGTCTGGGCAGATGCGGTCAACGGCACATCTTTGAAAGGATGTCACCCCTGATAAGAAATGGTCCAATTATTCAAACGGGACCCTTTGTCCACTTGATAAGCTCAGGCTATAAATGCTTGTCCTGGAGATTTTGAATTGAATATGTCTTAATATGAGAGAGACGGCAGCTGCTACGAGCGCAAAGACAATTAGGCGTGATTGGTGGTCTGTCAGCGCACAAAAGGCCCGCTTTCATTCAAGGTGTGATGATATTAATGTGATATCAACACCGAAATCTGTGTTTCCGCTGTCACGTCGGCTCATAATTATTCTGTATAGCAAGCAGAGCGCAGAAACATCCTCTTTATTCCATCACTGACCAGCTGTTTCACGCCGCATCTTCCTTTAATTAAAATGTTATATTTAACACTCAAGCATCAGTTTAGTGACGACCAGCTGGGGGTCTTTGATATTTTTCTATATATTTGTACTGCTTCATCTGTGACATGTTAAATATTCTGATGTAATTAATCATGTCAGTCATTTTTATGCAGAAGGCTCCAGGTGAGCCATGCTTCCCTGCAGAGTGTGGCTATGTGGTGAAGTGAGAAATTACAATAATAATTTAAAAAATGTTTTTAATTAGTCGAAGTTCCGGGTGAGAAACATTTTTATGATTTGAAAGTATCACAAAAATATGACTGAGTCATAAATGACTCCACTTGTGCTCTTTGGCCACCAATCAAACACGAGCATGTTTACAGCCAATGAAGAGCTAATGACCGCCGTGCATGCTGGGATGCAGAGCGAAGTGAAAAAGTTGATTTGATGACCTCACAGCGAGCTCGTAGCTGTAAAAAGCAACATTGCACTCGACCTTATTGGTTCACTGGAGATCTGCTCGAGCTTCTCCATCTGCTCCCTCTGCCTGCCTCAGCAGCCAGCTGCGTGTGCGTGTGCGTGTG
>VOQJ01017081.1:22621-37872 GCA_015052665.1 Apistogramma diplotaenia | reverse complement strand
GCTTCGACTACATAATTTAATGTCGACAAATTTTTGTTGTCGACGTCATCGATTACGTCGATGAATCGTTTCAGCCCTAGTGGAAGAGGACACCCACAAAGAGTCACATGGTAAATCTAATAAGGGGCACACATTTCATTTTAACTGCCTTTGGGTCCCTAAAAGCTATTTAAATAAAACTAAGGGAACATGTGACGTGATGTAATAGGTCACAAGTTTTTAAAAAACAAAACAAACCAAACTTAACATACAGACACCCATACAGAAAAATATTAACCATTTCCTTTTCAGAACAACCTAACTTAGATAATCGCAGTAAGGCCTTCCCTCCACAGAAGGCGGTGTATTTAAGGCATGGGCCACTCTCCCTCCTTTCTTGCCTTGGGTCTCCTTTTCCAGCCCAACAGGCCTTTCTGCGGCCCTCAGTATCCTGCACACAGACTTTTTCATTGAACTTCATCTTGGCAGTGTGTAAAGATAAGTGAAAACCGCACGAAACTACACAAGCAGGTGGTGTTAGCTCTTACCAAACCTCTGCACACTGCTCCGAACTTATCACAAAATCCCACAAAACAGCTAACGACTGCGCTTAGCAAAACTGTGATCAGCCGTATTTCTAGACATTATAACTTACAGCCAGCAATGACAATGCATGTATAAGCTGAAGCAAAAATGTACAGTGTCCGTCTGGGATGCAACACGGATGGAGGCAGCCAGTGAGATTATCGAAGCAGAAGGGGCAAAACGCCAAACAGCAGCTAAGCTAGCCTATATCCCGAGTCGGCTAACAAAGCTAAGTGAGGGCTAACCTGCTGAAAAAGACTTAGTACGGGAGGCTGAAGCGCTTTATGGTGAGTGGATAAGACCTGGAATGACAGAAAGCAGGAAGGCTAAATTGACATTAGCCTAGCGAGCCGATTCGGGGCCCTGTTATTACTTCCGACACAGCTCCTGCTCTAAACCACGAGACAAAGTTGTGTCACTCACACACAAGCACACGGGTTGACACAAACGTGAGTAGCCGCAAAAAGTAACGCGTTAGCAGTTACAAGTGCAGTAGTATCGTGCACGTACCTGTTTGGATCACGCAGGAAGCCTCATTCTGCTCGCTCGGACTCCGCTGATTTGTAAACAGTAGCCTGTCAGGCGCACTGGCTGAAGACCAGCTGACTGATCATGTGACCCGCGGCCTGTGACGTTGCTGACTGCCTGCAGGTAGTTTCACAGTCTGCTCAATTTCACCATACTTCACTTACATTCAAAGTAAATGGAACAATAAATTTCTGCATATTATTATTGATTTGTGCATTAATGTTTTATAATTATCAATTAATAAGAAGGGTTTCGAGTTGTGGCAGCATTTATATAAGTTCTAGATACTATAGATAATGAAAGTTATGCGTTCATTTGTTTTTAAAACTGTTGTTGTTGCAGAGCTCTGAAGTTCTCTCCAGAAGATCAGAGGTCAGACCGTCAGCTGAATAAGATAAGCAACAACCAGTAAGTAACAACCTGGCTAAACAATCTCTAAAGAATAATCTCCAAGAAAATGACACTTTCAATAAAAGCCCTTTAAGGAAGTGTTAAAGGTTTAAGAGTTTCTGGTTCGAGCACCAGCAACCTTCAGGGTTCTGACTGAAACATGTAAGAAAAAAAAAATGCTGAGACTACTTCAGCTACTTTAGATTGCAAAGATAAATAGGCAGAGGAGATTGCAAATTCAGTTACCGATTTATCAGCACACAGATTGTGCCTTCCAGTTCACTTATCTGCATCAGCAGAAACATATTGCTTTGTAAAAGAAAAATGTGGGTGGTGAGGTTGTAAAGAAATTTTAAAAAAAAAAAGAAAGAATGATGATCTTAATCTATAATGGCAACACAGAGTGTTGCAGTGGATCACACCACCAAGGAGAAATAAAACACATCATGAATGAGGAAGAACACCGATGGGGCTGCACAACATGATGGTTAATTAAAACAGTTTTATGTCGACTTAATTACAGCAATTTCTGAGGTCAGACAAGTCAAGTTTATCTGTGGAGTGCTTTTAACAAACTGCTTTATCTCAAAGTGCCTCCAACATACAAAACAAAAGATGCACAAAAATATAATTAAATCAAAGCAGCGAGCTGGTCACGATGGGGAAAAGCATAAATCCATCTGGTATGTACAGGTGGAGTCATTAAGTAATGCTGTTGATTCGAATGTGTGCATTGGTAGTGGTGTGTGTTTGTGCAGTGGTGGGGGGTTAACACAAAGCAGGAATAATGACCATTATCGCCATTACCATCATCATCACAGGCATGGCATTTCAAGAGCACCATTATCATCATTATTATAGCTAATATTACTGATGATGAGGCTTTCATGGCCTCTTTGTTGGCCCTGACTAAGGTATTGTCATGGAAACAGATGACAGAAAAGAGCATAGCTTTATTGAATTACACTATGAAGCTATTCTGACCAAATGGGGCTTGAATGTTGCACTGTCTGAGTAGAGCACAGGAGCATCAATGTGAGAAGTCCTGAGGAGAGACAGATGAGAGTCAGGGGCAGAGAGCAGGAGACAGAAACACTGATGAAAATAGCTGTTCACGCAGATAAAAGAGGAACAAAAAGAGACAGAAGATAGAAAACTCCAGCAGCACTGAGGGGCATGTGATTGCAGGGAGTCACAGATCCACTGGTACAGAGTGAACTGGCGATCAGCACAGAGGAATACTGTCTGATGGCTGGAAACAATGACACCAATTCACCAACACACACAGTCATACAAGAGAAAATCATCAGAATTAAGTCTATATCACCAATACAGACAGTGGGCATCACAATCACGATTGACTAAATCTGTTACAACAGGCTTAAAATGATATCCTGATGAAAGAACGTTGTCTTTTTATGTATTTATCTTTGCTTCTCTTACTTGATTTATCGTGTCTTTTGAAGTATCTCAGGCTGTCCCCGTGTCCAGTTCCCCACATTGCTAACATCCCAACTCAGTAATTTTGTCAGTGTAAATGCAATCCAGAGGCAATATGCTACTTAAGATGAATGCAACCTTCTTTTTATTTGTCAGAAAGCAGAAATAGCATGGTGGCCTTCCAGCTATCTTAGCCTCTGCAGATTTTATCACATAGGGGTCATAAACCTGGAAAATATCATTTGCCACTTTCTGTTTTACTTCTAACATGTCTGATGGGAAAAATAACTTGCCAGAAATGAATTTAGATAAACTATTTCCTTTCATTGTAAAAAGATGAATTGTGCCTAAATCTTAATTACTGTCAATTTAAATTTTGGGGAAATTGTTTTCTACTGAAAGACAAACAAAGTTGAAACAGATTATAGTAACAAAAATATACTTATAAAACAGTTAAAGTTACATTTTTCTTCAAACGTTAACGCCGCTGTTTTCTTTTATTTTTTATCTACATTCTGTCCAGGAACTTTCTTTCAGAACTAAACACTGTTCAAATGTGTTTAATGTAAACTTTGAATGAAACTTTTATAACATATACAGTATATTTTGAGAGATTTACAAATTCATACATGAATAAAAATACTATGTGTATGATGTTTCCAGACACAAATGTTTTCGTTAGTTAGCACATCACAATAAGCTTGTTATTGTAGAGAAATTTCAGCTATAGAAATATGAAATAATATTTTAGATGTCATTCGGTTCAGTTCACTGCTTCTGGAACAGATGCACTAATCAGATGCACTTGTTTAACTGACCATCAGCAGGTGTGAGCACCTTTATAAAATCAGAAGTTTTCACATTTCACTAGTCCGGAACATTCTGGTATGCATTAGCACAGCGACAAAATCTTCCCAGGAATGGACGTCCCGCCAAATTCACCCCAAGGTCAGACCGTGCAATGCATAGAAAAACTCAAAAAAAAAACCCAAGAGCTACATCTCAGCCCCTACGGGCCTCAGTTAGCATGTTAAATGTTAAAGCTCATGACAGCACAGTTAGAAAAAGACTGAACAAGTTGGGGTTGTTTTGAAGGGTTGCCAGGAGAAAGCCTCTTTTCTCTAAAGTGAACTTGGCAGTGCAGCTTAGCTTTGCAAAGTTGCATCTAAACAAACCACAAGACTTCTGGAACATGCCCTTCAGACAGATGAGACCAAAGTAGAGATGTTTAACCATAATGCACAGCACCATCCATTCTTGTCCGCTTATCCCGTTAGGGGTCGCGGGGGGGCTGGAGCCTATCCCAGCTGACTTAGGGCGGATTTGGACTTGTGTTGCAGCCACAGGAGCTGGACACCTTGCTGTAAATCAAAGCATTCTAAAGCCAAATGTGAGACCATATGTCTGACAGCTAAAGCTTGGCTGAAATTGGATCATTCAGCAGGATAATGATCCCAAGCACACGAGCACAGAATGGCTGAAAAAGAAAAGAATCAAGATGCTGCAATGGCCCAGTCAAAGTTCAGACCTCAACCTGATTACAGCAGGACTTTAAGAGAGCTGTGCATAAGTGCAAACCTCAATGACCTGCAGTGACGCCGTAAAGAAGAGTGGGACAAAATTCCTCCACAATGTTGCTAGAAACTGACAGTCACACAGAAAAGGATTACTGCAAGTTATTGCTGCAGTCCTGTGAAAAACTAATAATGAACATTGATACTGGATTGGATTTTTTTTTAGCAATTAAATATAGATATTAGCAAATGTCTCAAAAAATAGCTGCTTCCTAATGATTATACTTGAAGTCTGTAAGATGACATATTGTTTAATGCCATCATGTCATTAGTAACAAACTGTGAGTTTTACATGTATCCAGTCATTTCCCAATAAGCATTTCATTTAAAACAGGAAACTTGATATTTAATAGGATGCGAGAGAGGAACATGAACAGTGAAATTCATGAGGTAAAGAGTGAACAACTTAGACAAAAATTGAGTCAAACCACAAAATGAAGATACTCAAAAAACACAAAAACAAACGTATTGGCAGTGCCACTCTTTTCAAGGCATTTCTGGTTTGGGCATTTTTTCTCAAAAATGTCAGTTGACCAACTACACTTACTCTTTTAAAACAGAGATCTGTAATCTGAGGCCCATTGTATTGTGTCCCAGTATTACATCCAGAAATGTAACTACACACACAGAAACTATGTACTGAAGTTCGGTCACAGTAAACTCTGTCTCAAGTGCATCAAGAATCCTCGAATCACAGAACAGCTTTCTAAGTAATCACATAACTTAAGTCTCTGGTTATGAAAGCTGTGGCATACACAGTATTTGATTAGTCTTTCCACAGTATGTAACAATGCAAGCCTATAAACACATAAATACCAAAACACTGATTCTGGGTTGGAGCAATACTTTAGCTGTTGCGGAGTAGCTTTTGCACCAATGTTGCTATATTTCAGAAAGAAGCAGCACCTGGTGCTGGCTCATAATGGTACGTATGGCTTGTCCAGGCTGCTGTACGTCACTGGATGTATGCAGGTTAGATGTAGCTCTCCTGCTCCTCCTTCATTGAGGGAACAGTTTGAGTGCCGACATCCAATTCTTCTAAAAGAGTTACCTCGCTTGTTTCAATTCTTCCTGTCAGGTTCTCCTCCATCTGTTCTGTTGCAGTCTTTCCATCACCTTCCTCTTCCAGTTCTTGTGCAGTTACATCTACCTGTAAGAGGTTTAGGTCTGTGCAGCCATGCTCATGGTCATGACTATGTCTTGGGCTGTGGTCTTGGCTTTGTCCTTGGTCCTGGCTATTGAAGAAGTTGCGAATGGTGTGTTTAGGTAAGCCCAGCTGGGCAGACAGGGTGTGCACTGCTTCCTCATCTGGGTTGAGGCCCACATCCTTTATGAAACTTTGCAGGATACCCAGGGCATCACTGGACACATTTAAGCCCTGGCCTTGGACCTTACTGCAACTTCCTACCTCTGTATCTGTCCCTGAACAAATCCCAGGCCTACACTGGTCCTCATTCTTCATGTCGGGCCACTTCACAGACAACTTCTCCTTAGCTTTGCCCTTTTTTCCCTCTCCTGTGGTGTCATCTAATCTTTCTTTCCCCATATTTCCATTCCACACCTGCTCACTGCTTTCTGTACCTTTGTCCCTCGCTTTTCCGGTACAACCCCAGTCCCCACCCATACTGTCCCTGTTTTCCCTTCCACCTTCAACCCAGTCCTTACTGTCCCCTCTCTCACCATTGCTGCTGGCTCTGCCCTGCAAACGTACTCTCAAGTGCCCCCAGGTGCCGCCAGCATCAGACTCGGCTGGTGATGCAGGACAGGGCTGTGTTGGGGACAGGTGAGGCCCTGCCTCGGGCTGCAGTGGCTGATGGGGTTGTAGATGGTGTTGCTGTGGCATCAAAGAGCTGCGCTGGTACTGATGAGAGAAATTAGAAGTAAGTAGAGTAAAAAAGGCTGGTATTTGCTGCTAAGATGAGCAAAGGCACAGGACACGATGATCTGGGCTGGTGAGAAATCAAGAGTACTGAAGACTGTTTTATCCTAATCTCCTTAGTGTTCACATGTGAGGTGATCTGCAGTGCAGCCACCCAGAACTGATATCCACAGATGCACAGAAGGATCTGAATTTACCCATGTGGTGTTGAATTTTCTTGTCTGCTAAGCAATGATACGCTAGGCAACATGCTGTATGTTCACAAACAGAGGGGTACACAGCCATTTTTTTTTACACGTTATCTTTGAGTTTGTGCTATAATCAAGCCATCAATCCATGCACAAGCAATGGAAGGGAAAGAAAAATAACTAATCAGCCTCACGGATCATTGCTTAATGTGGTAATCATCTTTTTTTTCTGACATCTCTGGCATTTAGCTGTCATTACTCTGCTGCTTTTCCACTGCACACTCTAGAGATCTATTGGCATTCAATGTGATGCATTTACTTTAAGATTTCTGATAACTTTTTACCCTTAACTTTTTTAAATTACAAAATTAAAGTCAGTACACCTAGCCTCTAGTGTGTGTGTGTGTGTGTGTGTGTGTGTGTGTGTGTGTGTGTGTGTGTTGTCATTTCTGTAGCTTTTTAAAAACCTGATATAGATAATAGTTTTATTTCTTAAACAAGATCTAGTGAAGTCAGTGTTCAGAACGGCCGTCTGTCATTTTTGGGAGTCTTACCAATGTATTGTCATTGCTGAGCAAGGTGAACCTGTCAATGCAGTGCTGCTGTGCTGTCATGTTGCTACTCTCTTGTTCGTAGATGGCATCTCGTTCATTCTGCGACAGGCTGAGGAACCGGCGGATCATGCACAGATTCTCCCACAGGGTTCGGTTCTCTGGACTGGGTTCTTCCTTCCAGCGCAGCAGCTCGCACAACCATCCCTACATGCATATGCACAAGGTGGCTGCAGCCCCTTAACAGCTCTTAAAATATCCTGAAAGCACATTTGCTAACAAAAGGCAAAAGAATAAACAGTCTTAAATTCAGTTTGGATTGGTCCTAATTGTGTTTTGTTGAGTCACTGCAAAGATTTCCTGCAGAAAATGCTGCTATTTGCTCCCCAATTACACATTTAGATCACACAATGTGACTCCACCGTTATGCCTGTGCTGTCGCATTTGACAAACCCCATCAGGCTGTTGATGTATGTTTAAAAATGATTTACTATACAATAACAGTAGGCTGATAAAAGACACAAGGGAATTTGAAGGTTGCAGCTCATGACTAAACTGATATATTAAAAACACAGAAACCTCCAAATGTTTAGACCCAACTGTTTTAGACTGGTGAACCACCTGGCTTACAATAGAGGAAATACTGAAGACAGTAATGAAAGACTTGCTAGCTAGCCTACAGAAATGGAAAGACACATGTTAAATGACAACAACATTTACAATACATTTACACACATTTACATTTTATTTCCTTATGCATGTGGACATCCTGTATATAGTTAAAGGGGTTCACCAAAGATTAAAAAAATCACTTTCTCCATACATTGACTCAAACCTGATTCAGTTTACTCTCAATATTCATTCATCCATCCGTATAAAATCAAAAAAATCAGGATCTGCCAGCTAATCTGAAGATTATAGTGAGATTTTCTTATCAGCTTGAATTGTTTCTGCATCACGAAGGAAGAAACTTGTGAGTGACAGATTGAGGAACGTAAAGCCAAGCTAGTTTCAGATTCATGAACTGAGGATGATTATGTTTGCAAGCAAAGTGATATGCTCACACACTCACACTCACACACTCACACACACACACACCTGGCTGTAGCCCAACTCTAGCACACAATGCCATCCAGATGCACAGTGCAGATAGAACAGGGAGATGCAGCATGGCTCTGCCTGCCAAACAACCGGGTAATACGTGGGGGTGGGGGGGCATAAAAGATAGAGTGTGAGAGAATAAAGGGAAAAGCGGGGTGGGGGTTAAAGAAAGTAAGGTAAAAAAAATAGAGGCCAGTGAAGAGATGGAAAAAGAACCTCAGGGATTTTGGACCACCTGGCTATCCTGGCATGACCGCTGAATGACCTCCAAACAGCTTGATGATGAGCAGAAAAAAAAGAGGAAGTTACATGGAGAAAAAAGAAAGAAAGAAAGAAAGAAAGAAAGAAAGAAAGAAAGAAAGAAAGAAAGAAAGAAAGAAAGAAAGAAAGAAAGAAAGAAAGAAGTTAAAAATTGGAGATGGGCTCGAGAGGAAGAGAAAATGAGACAGCTAAAATCCCCCCATTCCATGAAGGGAAATTATCCTCAAAACAAAAGGCAATAACAAGCTTATGGGGCCGCCATAAAAATGAGAACAATAAACACTCAAATCATGCTTGTGTGTGTATTTGTATCAGTGCTGCTGTGTTCCTGCGCACACGATCACGTTAACTTGCATGTGCTCTTACTGTATGTTTGTGTGCACAAGTGAGCGGTGTGTATCTGTGTATGTGTGTATGGTGACTATTAAAGCGATAATTTAGGACACAATAGCAGTCTGATGCACTGATGATAGTCCTCTGCAGAGTACAGCTGCTGGTTGATTATCTGGGCTTTCCTCCACACACGGTATCCATCCCTGCTTTAACTGAGGCGATGGAGTCATAAATGAATGCTAAAATTGAGCATTTCATCAAGCAATAGAAACGATTGGGTGGTTTGTATGCTCAGATTTAAACTAACAAGAAGCAAAGTACCTGGCTCTTGGAAGCAGCAACCTTTGCAAACAGCGCCTGAGACACTTTGGCTCTCTTCATCTCATGCTGGATCTCCTCATAGATAGAGGCACTGACATTGAGAACGCAACTGTCTGTCCTCAGTCCTCTGTCTGCTGTAACTGGGGACAGTCTTGACTAAAAAAGAGGAAGGAAAGAAGGACAAAGTCAAGACTGAGTTTAAATACAAGCTATGCAAAGTAAATGGAAGTGGGAGGACTCTTGAAAAATTGTAGCAGGCAAAGGTTTTTGTAAAAGTGAAGCCAGTGATGGGTCATATCCTTTATGTATTCAAAGGCATGCCTATATTACAATTGACAGAGCAATGTTAAAGACCTTGCAAAGAAGGAGTTGCCATAGAAATTACATAAAATTACAACTTTATTAACGGTTGCTAGGGGTGCTAACACAATGATAGCATGAGGGTGTGTCTGCGATCAGTCAGTTGAAATTGTCTTGATCCTGTGCACATATTCATTGCAGCCACATTACTTGCTCAGGTGATTCCTGATTCAGCTGTTGATTGGCTCTTTGGAGCTGAGGTTATGGGACAACTGGTTTCCATTACAGAATTCTCTCATATATTTCTATTCAGGATTCTCTTGTAATGCTACCTGTATCAGTACATCAAGACCTCGTGCCCCACTTTGATAGCTAATAAAATAACACCAATAACAGGTCACTGTGAGGGCATTTTGCTGGCTAACACAAGCACTGTTCAGCCAAGTAGCAGCACTCTCGCGTGAATATTTCACTGCCCTTTTACAAATAACTTGAACTTTTCACAGCAGGTTTACAAGACTTTTGATATCATGTCTTTCAGTCTCTCTGCTGGCTGACCTGTGAGGACCTTGGTGGCGTGTTGTTGCAGCTGGGTGTGAATCCAGTCAGACTTCTCTCCTTCTCCTCTTGGTATATACGCTCCCGCTCAGCCTCTGGGAGCTGCAGGAAGCTGTGCATGGCTCGCAGGTTCACCAGCAGAGACTGGGAGGCATGTTTTGGGTCCTCCTCCTTTCGCAGGATCTCAGAGAGTAGGCCCTGGTATACACAGAAAAACACACAAGCTGGTACTTATGATGGATTCTTCTTCTTCCTTTGGCTGCTCCCTTCAGGGGTCGCCACAACCCATCTGCCTCCATCTCACCCGATTCCTAGCATCCTCCTCTGTCACACCAAACCTTAGCATATCCTCCTTCTCTACAGCCACAAATCCTGTCCATACTAGTCACTTCCAATGGAAATCTTAACATTTTCAATTGCCAACTTCATCTCAGCCTAATGTCTTTTTGTGAGCGCCACTGTCTCCAAACCATACATCATAGCAGGACTCACTACCATCTTGTAAACCTTACCTTTCACTCTTGCTTCTATCCTTGTGTCACAAATCCCCCCCTGACTCTCATCCACCCACTCCACCCTGCCTGCACTCTCTTATTCTCACTTCTCTTGAGTGCCTTGGACGGTTGACCCCAGGTATTTAAACTCATCCACCTTCACTACCT
The DNA here is from genome assembly GCA_015052665.1 of Apistogramma diplotaenia. Taxonomy (NCBI): domain Eukaryota; kingdom Metazoa; phylum Chordata; class Actinopteri; order Cichliformes; family Cichlidae; genus Apistogramma; species Apistogramma diplotaenia. Next base: position 27,222 of record VOQJ01017081.1, on the reverse strand, counting down.
CTACTCCTTGCAGCTTCACCTTTCCACCCGTCTCCCTCTCACACATGTACCACATTTATGTCTTCTGGACCGACTCCGTTATTGCTCTTCATCCTCTTTACAGCTCTCCCTTTATTTACTCCATCCATCCTGTTCTCTCTCTCATTTTCTCTCTTGACTCTCTTTAATACTTTGTACATTTCCATGTCTGTCCCTACTCATCCTAACCTGCTGCACATCCTTTCCAGCTTGAGTCCACTGTCTAGCCAATCGATACAAGCCCTTTTCTCTTTCCTTAGTGTCCAGCCTCATGTGGAAGTCACTAAAAGCCTTTTCCTCTTTCTTTGCCCAGTATTCCTGACTGGTTTCTTCATCTTCCTGACTATGCTCATTATAGATCACTATATTTTAGAAATACAAAACAATTCATGATATCAGTGATGCAAAAATTGTACAGGGACTCCAAATAAGAATGAACTCGTGCAAAAAAAACAAGTGGTAACTCAAGATAATACCTTGTCCTTATTCTCATGACACTGTCCAGAGTTCACGTGAGAAATAGTCATATAATGATCACAATATATGATTTAAAAAATATAGAAACAAGTATTCACTGAAGAGTTCATCTTGGATCATTTGTCATTCTTAATCATAGATAGATGTTTTCTGTTTCTGAAGAAGTTCATGCCAGAAAACCAGAGTTAAACTAAACAATTCCTATTTAGCCATCAAATATGAGAGTAATACTGATAATATCATTGAACTCTAAACTGCAGCATTTCATCGAAGCCGAGGAAAAGAAAACATTCAGTTGTACAGAGGATGACAGATTTTGTAATTCCACTTTAAAGCTATATGAACTCATAAACCTGAAATTCTTTTCACTTGTGTTGCATGTTCAGCTTTCACAAACAAAATGATTAAAAACTCCAGTCTCTAAGGAGCCACACATGGGAAAGCTCTCATGAAATATTATGTATTCTTTCAGTGTCTTTCTTTAAAGATGGTAAATACAAAGTTTCTTATGTAACTAAAGGATTTTAGCAATAGCCTCGAATCCAACTCTGAATCCTATTCAGTGGCATGTTGACAAAATCTTGCAGTTTACGTTTTCATGGACAGTTTCTAGACAGTGCTTAGCACGCTACTCGCCTGTACATCTAGCATTATTCTAGCTGTATCTGTCTATATGGGGAAGCTTTCAAACACCACATGCAAATTGTAGGGCTTCCTTCCTGAAAGGAAATCAGATTTCACACTAGCAGAGAAATGGCAGAGGAAACAGCCTTCTTATTCAAATAATGGATCATGGTTGGAGCCGCCCAGCAAACCCTGCCTTCCGAAGAGATGGAGGCTTGATGTGAATCGTCAAATGACAAATGCTTCCCTCACTTTTAGATGACATTTTGGCATCATGCCCAACGTGTATGGCTGGCACCAGAGCACCTTGGACTTGGCAACAGGGAAACATGGGGGTGGATAATAACTAACTCCGCTTATTGTGATGAAAATGATAATGAAGGTAATAATAATAATAACAACGGGCTTAGCCGGTCCTTTGAGTCCCATTTCTGTGGGCACACTGGTGAATATAAGATGATGGACACAGACAACAAAGCATTTTAGTGTTAGAGAGGAGGCGATAGTAGAGGCAGATATGGATATAAAATGAAGGAGACCAATGGACAAAGTAAGGGAAGGATTAAATATAGATGGATTGACCGTGGGGGTTAGAGATTAAATGAATAGAAGGGCTGCCAGAGTGAAAGGTGGTGAGATGGACAGCGAGATATAGAGGTAGAGAGGGAGGCAGCAGTTCTCTGAGGGGTTGTGATTAGTTGGCCCAGCTGCTGCTTCAGTGCTGGCACCGGCTTTGTGCCGCAGAGAGCTGGCACAAACACACACTCACACACACACACACACACACACACACATACAAACACACATGCATAGGAGGAGGAGGCACTACGGCAAAGGCCATGCCAGTGTGCCAACCATCTCACACACACATGCACAGAACACACTCACCTACCACCACAGCACCAGAACACAACCAGGCTAATCACCACCAAACAGTTGAAAACAGCTATGAAATTCAATTTCAGCATCTTTTATTCTGCTCCCTCCTGCTACCATACCTGGGTCCTGTTAAAGGCCACCCGGGCAAAGATGGCTTGGGAGATGCCTGCTCTCTTAAGCTCCTCCCTCACGCAGTGGTAGACGTCACTTGGCACCTCTGTTGGTCCAGCGGAAGACGCAGACGGGGTCTGGTTTTGCAGTCCGGTCGAAGACCCTCCACCTTGGCCACACTGAGCTTGCTGCAGGGCTTGAGGGTCAGGAGCTTTAGAGAAGACCTTGGCAGGAGGTCTCCCTACGGGGGGATGGTTCAGATACTGCTGCGGTGACGATGCCAGACCCTGGCCAGCTAGCATGCGACTAACAGCATACTGCTGGTTGAGAAACTGGGCCATGACCAGCTGCTGGTTGACCATTTGGGGGTTCAGAGGCTGAGTTACCAGCCCAGGGGGTCGCAGACTGAGGGGCGAGCGACTAGATATGTTGGCAACTACGCCATGAGGGAAAAGGAGAGTTGAGCTCTGATCAGCTGGGGCACCAGTGACTGGCTGGGTGAGGGTTATATGTGAGGACTGGTCAGAAAAGTTGTCAATCTCTGGTAAAGGATAAAGAAAGAAGAGACAGAACTATTTTTCCCTCTTTGTTCAGCTGGCAGAAGCATCTCAAAGTCACAGGATGATTGACACTGTGGCAGGAAAAAGTGGGTGAACCCAGATTTTCTGTAATAATTGGTCATCAGATCAAAGATGTTCTAAATTTTAAGTATCAAAAAACACAAACATTTCTGTATTTTACTGTTTGGCATATTGGTAAAATGTCATCCTAAATACACCTGATATCAAAAACCAGTTCTGGGTACTTTGGCAGGTCTGTAAATCTGTCTCTTTTTGCTTGCATCACAACCATGCAAGATGCAGCATTGAAACTTTGCAGGTGCGTATGTGACACAAACATAATGGCCCCAGATGGTAGATGGGCGGTGTCTGGGAAGTCAATGGCGTCACCATTTATATGGGGAACTGGCGTGATCCCCGTGCAAAATGAACTCTAATTTATGAGTTTAAGTTGTTCTAAAGCATACCTCCATTCTTATATCAGTGATTAGACTCCAGGTTTACAGAGTCCTGGCTTTAGATAGCATTTGTTGTCGTTAGCCAAGAGGTTCAGAGACTTTTTCTAAGCCTTTTTGTGAATGTTTACTATTACAACAGCTGGTTTGTCTGTCTGGTTGGCAAAAATTGGTCTTAGAGACACCTACAGTAGTGGGAACTACCAGAAACTGCTACTTTATTAAGCACTAATCTAAAGCTCCATTGCCTCATTAGGAGCATAGGCTCACAACCAACGCACTCGACTCTGGACAATCTTCTCCAAATCCCTCCAGGAGTGTCCCTAATAATTTGGCTATATATTATTGACGTCTTAGATATTTGCTGGTGGTGTATTGTACTGCATTATAATTAAAGGACACTTTTAAATTCCATGTCTTGCTGGATGTCTGTGGATTTCATAAGAACCAGTCACCAAACCTTCTGTGTGTAACTGAGATCAAAGGGATGCCTTGAAGAAAGGTATATAAAAATAGCAATACAATTATTTTTGTATTAGTTAAAAGATATTGTATCTAACCATAGTTCTAAGTTAGTTGAAGATGTGGCTATATCCACATTTAATAAAGCTAATTTCAAAGGGTTCATCTGCTTTTTGCTGCCACTGCATTGTAAAAATTTCTTAATAAAATTAAATGTGTTGTATTCAAGCTACTAAAAGTGCATGACACCTATTGTGTAGCATAAACCTCATAGAATCAGTATGTAGAATGTAGTATTTCGGACATGCTGTAAAACTTATAATGCACGCTTTTGGTGTTCACAGGTGTGTTTGAATTCCCTCACCCTTGAAGCATTTGGACTTCTTGAAGTGTTTGTACCATCGACCAAACTCGTGACACTTGGCAGCAGAGACATTTGCATAGTAAGTGCTATTTACAATAGATGATATCATACTCTGAAACAGAGGGGAAAAGACAATAGAAATTCATTACATTTTCTGAGCTCCTGCTATGGGCGGCTTGGTGTCTCAGCTGTTCACACATCTGATATTAATGAACTCAGATCTGTGTTATTAAAAAGACCCCCAGGTAAATAGGATAATAAAGACAGATGAGTGTGTCACTGTGTGCGCTGTGTGGGTATGCATGCATGCATGCTTACATCCATGTGTGAATGTGCAGTTAAAACAAAACACCATAGGTCATCAGAGACTATGCCTCTGTCTCACACACACACACACACACACACACACACACACACACACACACCCACACACATACACACACACGCACGCACACATAAGCGATTTGTCCCAGAAGACCATCCTGTGCAATCTTTACATCTGATTACACCTTTCATCTTCTCATATTTATTTTAATCTGCTTCCCGCAAACAAGGGGGGGGGGGGGGGGGGGGGGGGGGGGGGGGTGGGGGGGGGGGGGGGGGGGGGGGGGGGGGGGGGGTGGGGGTGGTGATGCGGGCGGAAGGGGGGAG
>VOQJ01017081.1:0-13186 GCA_015052665.1 Apistogramma diplotaenia | reverse complement strand
AATGGGTTTGTGTGCACATCTAAACCAGCATTCCTGTATGTAAGTGCAGGATCAGTGAAACATAACTTTGGCGCCCCCTAGCGGTGCAATCTGACATCTGACTTAGGGAAAGGTCTGAAAGAAGTTTTGACAAGGATTGTCTGTTTTCTGCACCCCCCCCCCCAACACACACACACACACACACACACACACACTCAAACACACAACAGACATCCAGACATGTCATTTCGAGTGTAACAAATAATGTAAACAAAGCCTCAGTCCCAGTAGTCTACAGCAACCCAGTGTGCAATGTGACCCTGACACTGACATGTCCAAATAAAAGCAATTTAAAACATTACACCTGGGCTGAGAAAATATCTGCTGTATGGAGGCTTTATTTATGTCACAGCATGCAGGAGATTAATAATAAAGTTAGCTGTAAAGTTGCTGTGTTGGCAGAGATTAAAAACAATTTGGACAGATGGAGGAAAAAACTTTTCCCTTTGGGGTAAAGTAAATGTTATATGTGATAGTTCTGCAAGGTAACTATTTTTCTTTAATAACCCTAATAATTTTTCCCTGGTGCCCTGAGCGTTGTCACAGCTACAGTGATTGATTGATAATTACACTAAAGCTTAATTGGCTCTAATCTTTGGAGGTTTAATAACATTTCTGGTGAGGTAGCGCTGGAATCCACAGTGACTCACTTTAGCTCGACTGTCACTTTGCTACAAACTTAACTGTGACGCACACACAGCAAAAACACACACACATGAGATGTGAATTTGGTGCAGTGATTAGGATTAAATGATGCATTAAGCATTTAATTACTCAGGTGGAGCATCGCAGTGTGTTGGCTGTCTGCTTTAATTTTATTAGCTGACACATTTATGGAAGTGGCTCTGTGTGCTTAACTGCTTGGCTCTGCTTCACCTCCGGGACACGATTCACATATTTCTTTATGTGGATCCTGAATGCATTTATTTGAATGTGCGTACAGTTTGTTGGCTTGTTTGAAGACACTGAGGAGATATATGATTCGCGTTCCAGTGAGCCTCGGCGCACCCGATAACTACACACTGTCCACATGACATAACCACTGTAACATCTGCTCACTTTTATGAAAGACCTGAGTAGGAGGTACTGTACTTGAGTTTTGGTGTTTAGGCCCATGCTGTAGCACCGCTGGTAATGGGATTGACCTAGAATGGATTTTAGTTATGGCTTGTGTGCCTATGTGTGTGTATTTGTGTGTTCATGATTTCACTAATGGTTTCTTGGTATTTGCTAAAGGTATCTTGTACTTGCAGCATGAAAATTTGGATACAGGCCTATTTCTTGATTTACATATTGGAGTAAAATAAGCATTTGGAAATTGGGATTTTATGAAATGAGGAAGATTTTTTAAAATTTTCCTGGGAGTCTTATTAGTAACAGTTCATGCGTCTTTCAACAACATGAGGAAAAGTTTGCATACACATTTGCATTTTAGAAGATATAATCTTGTGGAAAAGAGGCACATCAGAAAAAAATAGCTGTTCTTTTAAGATATTTCAACAAGTAAAGCACGTTATGATCTTTTAACAATATCTAATAATGAATGGAATTTAAGCAAACAAGTAAGATGGAAACTAGATAAGTCATTAATCATGTGGATCTATAAAATTCTATAAAATTAGACTTGCAGATTAAGTGGCAGCAACTACAAATTCTTAGGGATGGTGGAAACTGTCTAAATTAGGCCTCTGTCTGTTCTGCAGTTGTGTTTCTTTCAAAGTGTATTGTGTCATCAGGGTCTAAGAAACTCTCTCAGGTCTTCACTGCACAGAAACATCAAGTGTTGGTGGTTTCTAACAACTGTCAGTTTCTCTATGACGTACTGCTCCTGAAAATTCACCCTGGGAACAAGCCATTTGATGCAAAAAGAAATTTCCAGGATCTTTGTCAAAATGAAATTTGAGCTGCAGGGGAGTCGTATCAGATGGAAAACAATCCTTTGCTTCTGAGCAAAGGGACACTTTACCACTCAACAGATGGGCTGATTTTGGAATAGCCCGCTCTGGACTAATGAATAAAAGATATCATTGTTTGGCCACAGTAACAACAGACATATTTGCCAGAGACCAAAAACAGCTTTTTCAGACAAGAGCCTCATATCAGCTGGAAAACATGGTGGTGGAAATGTTTGGTTTGAGGCTGTCTTGTTGCCTCAGAAGTTGGGCAGTCTGCAGTTATTGATTCAACTATAAATTGTGTATCATATCAAAGAAATTCAAGACGTGAGTCCATCTGTCCAAAATTTGAAGCGTAACCAGAAGTGGGCCCTTCTACAGTATAATGATCCTAAGCACAGTAGCAAATCCATTAACGATGAATGCATTGGGGATAACTCGGGGTTCGGTATTTTGCCCAAGGATACTTCGACATGCAGACTGGAGAAGCCGGGAAGTGAACCACCATGTTTCTCCATGACAACCCAGAATATCTTACAATAGAAGGAATTTTACATTAAACAGTGGTCCACTGTATGTTCTGTTTAGGTACTGATGCAGAGAAGATGCTTTCCAGATATCTTAACAAAAAAAGTCAAACTGACTCTTGCCTATGTCTCATTAAACAAACCAATATTTTGTGTATATTAAAAAAAACTGTAAGTAGTTATGGAGCATTAATGTGCTGCAATACAAGTGGCTTTATGGAGCTCGGCATCCACATGATGGCGATGTAGTACAATGGGTCTGGTCTGCTCAGTTCTTTGTGCAGAGCACTGTAGACTTCAGTCCGCCTTGCCATGCCTTCCATGCATGTCGTGCATTGATCCTGTCACCAGATGGCGCTAAAAGCGACCCCTTTGTGGATGGTTGTGTTCATGACAATGCGGATACGCCGCAAACACAACAATGTGAATAGGTCGTGCACCTACTTAAGTTACTTCTCTGCAGTCTGCCCAACAAATGTGACTGTAATTTTATGGATTTTATTTATTTTATTTATTAACGGTACAAATGAATGCACTGTGCTCAAACATTTTTTTTGTTTGAAATGCTTTCTCACCGATTCTTTCAATCAGTCTCTTTTCATAGACGCCCCCCGGTTTGGCCATTTTAGAACCATTGTGTACTGAACCACCGCCAGAGAAATTGATGACTCATTTGATTGATGCGCTGATACAGTAAGTGGGAGCAAACTAATTAAAAAGCCACAAATCAGAATTATAATAAAAGTTCAGGAGTCGTTTCTCTCTTTTGATGCCATCGTGTCTCCACGCTGAGAAAGTGGCAGATTTGCGCCTTTAATCACAGTTGTTGAGAATGATTGTCTCTCACCGTTGCACGCTGTGGATGCTGGATCATTGAATCAAAAGGTATAATAATGGAATCGCTGACAGGGAGTCTCACCACAGTCTGTTACCTTGCTCACCTGTGGGCTCACTCACACACGCAACAGACGCACGAGTGAGCATATCACGCGCACTCCCCCATCAGCTAGGGGTTTGCGTTGTGCTGAGTTGACTGGATAGCCGCTTGGTCATATTGCCATCAGCACCTCCAATGGGAGCACCTCACGCGTTTGGACGACTTGCACCTTCTCTTCAGTAACTTTGATGGGGAATTCGACATTAAGCAGGGAAAATGCCTGTGATGAAGGGATTATTAGCGCCGCAGAACACGTTTCTGGACACTATAGCCACCCGGTTTGATGGCACTCGTAAGTTTGCTTTTAAAAATATATATATATATTTTATTATTTTATTTTTGCAACCACCAAATCATTTTAGGAGCTGTAATAGTTTGTGATTTAAGTTTCTTTCCCCCTTATTTTTGGGTGACTTGAATTCCCCAGATAATAAGCTTGGAAAACAGACTGAGCAAAAACGCCCAACAAATAGAGAATAGGGAGTTGTCAGTGCCTTTCAGTATGATTGCACGCTTGTCGTCCTCGATAGAGCTGGCCACTGATATAAAGATAGCTTTAGAGCTTTCTTTTCTTTTTCTTTTTTTCCCAAAGAGAGACTTCATTAAACTTCAAGGTAACCCCAAATTGTTTCCAGTATCAATATCAGACGGCGCTGAAGCTTTCAGCACCACGGACAGCGACACAGGGAGTGGGCGCTCTGTGCGCTTCCAGCTTTCAGCTTCTCGCCATGCATTTGCACATGTTCACAAGTTGCCGCCAGTGTTAATATTTGTTTGTGAAAGCATAGTCCAACTTTCTTTGGTTTTACACGCCTTTGCCTTTACAGTGAAGTTAACCTTTGTCGTCTGGCTAAATCCTGCAGCTGCCGACTGCAATCTTTCCTCCCGCCGGTCTAAAAGCAGCAGTCACATTTGTCAAAGTTAATTGGTCGACGGCGACAGTACAGCAAGTCCTTCCCCAGGCAGGAGCCCACACAGATATTTCTTCAACTTTGCTCTGAGCTCTTGGTTCCTGTCTCAGTAATAATCGTAATGATTCATAAACACAGAACAACGTATTTCACAACTATCTCGTGTTTCTCGTTGACTTTTCTTCTTCTGCTTCTTCTTCTTTTCTTTTTTTCTTTTTTTTTTTTAGGAATCATTAGTAGAACAGACCAAATAGAATCAGTCCATTTGAACTGCTCTGCTCTTATTTTCAATTCCCATTTGTTTCAGTTCTGTTGCTGTTTGTCTGGGCAACTGTTCATGCCCCGAAGCATGATTTCTTTTGTGGCTTAGGTTTCCTGTCTTTGCTCTTTGATACAAATTATTTTGTACAGTACATAAGAGTGTACAAAGGCAATACTGCATTTTGATATTTTTTGTGTAAAAACACACACACAAACCATTTTGTGTGATTGGTGATTCAAATTTAAATTTACCAGAAATTGTCATGACAACCTTTTAAAACTCACTTCTGTCTGTTCACTCTGTGCCAGTACCACATTTCATTACATCACAGTGCTTCCTACATTTAGGGTTGATTCCAGCTCGAGTTTATTATATTAGCTGTTGTTCTGTTCTACAGTACCAGAGTCAAAAGTTTGGACACACCTTATCATTCACTGTTTTTTCTTTTTTTTTCTACATTGTAAATTAATACTGAAGTCATCCAGATTATGAAGGAACATATAAGGAATCATATACTGTAGTAAACATAAAGATTTTCAAAGTAGGCACCTCTTGCTTAGATGTCAGCTTTGCACATTTTTTGGCATTTTCTCAGTCAGTTTTATGAGGCTGTCACCTGATGGTTTTCAGTTAACAGCTGTGCTTGTCAAGAGTTAATTTCTTGAATTTCTTTCCTTCTTAATGTGTTTGAGACCATCAGTTGTGTTGTGAACAGGTGGAGTTGGTATACAGTGAATAGTATGGTTTGAGTAATGTTCTAATCGGTAATATGGCAAGAACTATTCAACTAAATAAAGAGAAATAACAGTCCATCATTACTTTAAGAAATGAAGGTCAGTCAATCTGAAAAAATTCAAGATCTTTGAAAGTGTCCTCAAGTGCAGTCACAAGGACCATCAAACATTATGATGACCAAGATTTATGGAAACTTGGGCCGAGGAACATAAAGAATGGACATTAGACCAGTGGAAATATGTCCTTTGGTCTGATGAGTCCAGATTTGAGATTTTTGGTTCCAAATGCCATGTATACATGTATAGTTCCCACCATGAAGTATGGAGGAGGAAGTGTGATGGTATGGGGTGCTTTGCTGGTGACACTGTTGGTGATTTTGCTACCACAACATTCTGCAGCAACAAGCATCCTAACTGGTTTGCACTTAGTGGGACCATCACTTGCTTTTCAGCAGGATAATGACCCCAAACACATCTCTAGGCTTTGTAAAGGCTATTTGACCAAGATGGAGGGTGATGGAGTGTTACGTTAGATCACCTGGCTTCCACAATCACCTAATAGAAACCCAGTTGAAATGGTTTGGGATCAGTTAGACTGCAGAGTGAAGGCAAAGCAGCCAACAGGTGCTCAGCACCTCTGGGAACGCGTTCAAGATGGCTTGAAAACTATTTCAGGTGATGACTTCATGAATGACGATTGTGTAAAGCTGTAATCAAAGCAAAAGGTAACAACTCTGAAGAATCTAAAACCAAAAAATGTTGGTTAGTTTAACACTTTTACATTTACTACCTGATTCCTTATGTGTTCCCTCATAGTCTGATTGACTTCAGTATTAATATACAATGCAGGAAAAACGTTTAAACATTTAAACACTGAATGAGAAGGTGTGTCCAAACTTTTGACTGGTACTGTTCCTTTTCTTGCAGCTTGTTTATAACACTTGGAAAATAGCAATAATAACCTGATTTCTTGTCCAAGTATCTGCTCTTTGAGCAGCAGTAAAGGCACACATTAAGCAACAACTGTTAAGCATGCCTAGGTATAGGAGCTCGTGCTAACAAAGGGGAAATGTGGTTGTACTGTACCTGTAGCACAAGTAGTTTGTCAAGCACCAGAGAATGAACTGCTGTCCTTGAGTTGGTGAAGTAGAGAAAATTAATGTTGGATTTGAACTGCAAGATGGGGCAGACTGGAGGCAGCAGAGCCTGACGGGACAAATTAGCTACTGTATGATGGCCTGGCCAAGAGCAAATATAAGGGAAGAGCTAGTTTTACTGCTATGCGATCCCATTTGACATCAAGGGAGCAGGTCAGACCTTGAAACAGCGATAAATGGATGAAAGTGAAAGTACAAAACTCTTTAAGGTGATCTTATTTGTACTAAGAGAAAAGTGTTTTACGTTTAGTGGTGGTCATTTAAATCAGTTTAACTTTTTTATGTTCACAAAGAGTGATAATTACTTCTGTATCCTAGCCAACATTTATCTTTTATTCATCACCAGTCTATGGAGACAGTTAAGAACTGGAAACACTAAGAATGAATTTTACTAACAGCTTTGAGAAGACAGATAATGCCTCCCCATTTGAATGGCTCAGATGAGGGTAGATATAAAATCTTTAAAGGCAACCAGTTATGCCTTTCCATCCATCCATCCATCCATCCATCCATCCATCCATCCATCCATCCATCCATCCATCCATCCATCCATCCATCCATCCATCTATCCATCTTTTGCTGCAGGAAGGCTGGAGCCCATCCCGCCTTCCATAGAATGAGAGGCAGGGTACAGTCAGTCTGTCGCAAGACTATTACACCATTCCTTATTTTCCATTATTTGTATACTGTTACAGGGGTGGATGCTACAATTAACCATGGCCAAAGTTTTAAATAATGAAGTTGGCCTTTTGCAAATAATCTCTCTAAGCCAAAGACTCGGGCTTCAGATTGCTCTAAATGATTAGATTCAGACAGTTTTTTTTCTCCTCTCTACTGAGAGAGGTCACGGGGACAAAGCTCTGGCTGTGAAGAATTCCCGTCCACCCGTTGTTCAGATCTTCTGTTTGCGGGGGGGAGGCAATCAGATTAATTTTGTCTTAAAGGGTGAACTACAGGGCTGCACCAAAGACCCAGTATAAGATAAATAAGGATCATTATGAACTATGAATCATGCAAAGCTACTCTAATGGATTCCATTAATAAAAATGTGTAGTTGAAAATGGGTATAATAGGTTTACTTTAAGGCTTTAAAGCATTTCTCCATATTTGGAGGAAGCAACCACTTTAAAAAGATTTCTTGGAGAATTCTTCTAATTATTTCTCCAGACATCTTCATCTGAAAAAGGATTCAGTTTATTTTGAATAAATAATTTTCTATATCATTTGATGACATTTCAAACCATGAAGAGTGTTTTTTTCCATCACATGCATTGTGTAATTATTACTGATGGACGCATATGGGGTCTATACTATGAAGCAGGATTTCATCTTATCCAGGTAACTTCAGGGTTAACCCTGGATCTTCTGTACTATAAAGGCTGCTGATTTCTTACCAACGTAAGTCACCTGCTCTGAAACAGTCTCAGACTGTTAAACACCACCAAGGCTGCAGCTGAAAGAATGAAAAGTAAAACTGTCTTTTAAGCATTTAATGAAATATTTGATTGTAATCAGTTAAATTCTCTCATGTCTTAATGATAGAGCTGTGATACTAAAGTCTGTTAAGTTAGTCAGTATTTTTGCTGGCTTTCTTTCCTGGCTTCAGATAGTCTGAACTTTATTAATAAAGTCTCTTCTCCAGTCTTGCTGACCAAAGCACTCAGACCGCTCACTCATTTGTAGAGCACTTTAAACCCTAAACAACTATACAGTGGATTTCCCCTCACGCACACTCATGGCTTTGTGTGCAGCTGCTGTGCTGCTTTCAGTCTGTATTGTGTGTTTAACATCTTCATATTTTTCTAATGACACAGTATTATCTTTCTTTGCTAAATCTGCTGCCAGTGCATTCATCCATAATATGATTGCTCAGATACTGCCCCCCGCCCCCCTTTAGGTGTGAGCATGCCAGGGAAACCCTGGGTTAAAATAAAAAATATATAACTAGCTTCATGCGACTATTTATCCTGACTGCCAGCGTTAGGATAACTCTATCCAGATAACGGAAAGATAGTCTGGGTATGTTGAACTCTCTTTGTAGTACAGGGCTCTGATCATGGTTACATTTGCCCATACTGGGATTAGAATAACAGAACATGGCTGTGGCTTTGCTCTGTGTGAGAATGTTGTGATATCTTGCCATCACTAGAACCTTAGATCCTCCAAATGACTAATCCAACCACCTGTCTATTGCTGGTGCTTCATGTTGTCGTGTGCCGTTAATGCCAATCATGTATCATCAGCCAGGACATAGTAAAGCCTTTAAAGAGGTATATATTTAGGGCACCAGTTACCACTTTATTTTATACTGTTCTTTGTTTGGTCCATTAAAAAAAATAATGAATAAAAATCACAATACAATTATCCAATACTCAGCATGACTTATAATTCAGACATTTGAGTTCACAATGTTAATATTTTATTTTGAAAGCAAATTTGCATTGCTTTTTAGGTACATACACTGTGCAAAAAAATAAAGTAACACTTTGAAAACACATCAGATAATGTGTTAGGAATGACAGGATGACACATGGTTTCATCAACCTACAGAGGGCTGAAAAATTTATGTGACAGGTAAATGAAGTTTGCCAACATTTTATTGTAGCAACTCAAAATGGTACTCAGTAGTAGTATGGCCCCCCTGACAATGTCGGGGTACACTCCTAATGAGACGACAGATGGTGTACTTGTGGATCTTCTCCCAGATCTGGAAAAAGTATCACTGAGCTCCTGGAAGGTCCAACCTGCAACTTGGCAGCACTGGATGGACCAAAACATCATTTGTTCTACTGGATTTAGTTCAGAGGAGCATGGGGGACAGTCAGATCCACTGCCCACTGACCCATTTTCACCAGTGGCTGGAGGTCATTTTGCAGGGCTTTGGCAGTGCAGACAAGGCAAACTTTCTGGCAGTGGCACATACTGGTGTTCCGTCCTGGATGGGAGAGACTACCTGTGCAAACTCTGAAGAGTCCAGATACTGCCTTATACTATAGATGGTAACACTGACTCTACACAAATGCAAAACTAGTGAAAAACAGATAGAAAAGATGAGAAGCATCCAGCTGTAGAACCATTCCTGTTTTGGGGTTTGCCTCATTGTTGCCCCTCTAGTGCACCTGTTGCTAATCTATTTAATTTGTATTTTTTTGTATGTATGAAGGCATGCATTCAATAGTAAGATCTTTTTCTGTAATTGGTACATAAATGGCAATGTCACTGAAGAGTAGTTAAAATGCATTTCTCTAAACTGGAATCAATTAATAACTATCCTAAAGGTAAAGCAACATCATCATCAAAAACACAATACTTGCTGCCTTGGCTCTGCAATGTAATGATTAGTCTTCTTTCATAAGGAGACCGTACTGGGGGTGTCCTGCTTCCAAGTTAAGCAGAAGGTTTGGTTGTCTCGCAGAGTGTCGCCTGCTCCCCGTGCAGCACCATTCTTCCAGATTGTTATTTCCTAGGTCTCAGCACAGACTAGTTCCACCTCCACTAGGCACGTAATTACTGTCACGATCGCTGATGCCAAGACTTGAAACAGCTGCATGTTGAGTTGGAACACAACGGCAGTCATAATGTTAAAGTGTGCATGTGAATGAAAGGTACAAAGAGGGGGAGAGGAAGCATGTGTGTAAGAGGACACGAAGAGACAGAGGGAGACAGGAGAGCAAGAGGAAGGAAGAGCGTGTGCAACATTGTCTGCATCTTGCTGCTTTGTTTCACTGAACTGCATTTGTATAGCTCCTGCTCAGCAGTCTTTGAACGTGAGGGCAGCAAAACTGAAGTTTCCTTGCCGCTGATTAACTTTCTTTAAACGCAGCACACCTAATTACGTGCTTAAGAAGTGGCTGAGGGATCCACATTGTGATTACCACTTGCTGTAAGGTGAATTTTAAAAGAGCCTATTGGAGTTTCACACACACAGTGAAGCAAGCTACCTTTTCAGTGAGCTGAATTTATACTGTTGGTGTCTCTATGGCTTTGTCTCAACAGCAACCCCGTGACCTGCAAGGAGACAGAGGAAGCTAATTACCGAGCATGAAAGACCGCAGACTGCACACTGACGCACATACAGTATGTTTCGGGGAGGTTTATTGAAGTGAGGAAAGCCTGGTCTGTGTGCTGGAATTAACCAAGATTGCATATGTCAGATAGTAACAGAAACAAAAGCAACACTTTAACTCCCCTTAACAGATGCTTATTAATAGATGCAAACTTGTGAAAAGACAGCTCCCGTATTGTCCTCAGTCAGAGAATAGCTGCAAAAGAAATAATGAGTTCAGTTATGAGACTGTGAGGGAGTAATCAATCATCATTGACTGCTGTGCTGCAGGGTGCAGAGGGGCCCTCACTTACTTGGCAGTGGATTGCCACTACTGTTCCAATTTTCTCCAAAGCCCACTTAATATTGAGACTGTTAGATTTTAGGGCAAACAAAACAAAAAATAATGGTGCTGTGCCGCATCCTGGCGAACTGTAAAAACTCCATCGTGGTTAAAAGATAGCTGCCTTTCACACATCGACCAGAGACAGAGGAGCACTGGCTTTCATTTAAAGTCATATTTACGGCTATGTGATGCATGTGGCTCTAGGTCTGTTATTCACTTTCTTTACTTAGCTTTAACTGAAAAAGACTGCAGTAAAGATTATTGTGTTTACCCACAGAGCATGTGGCGAGATGTGCACATTTAAGCAGATGATCCTGAAAGCCATTGCACTGGTTGTTTAGTTTCAGAGATCCTCTCTTTGTTCTGGGTGTAAATGTTTGAAGGTGAGAAGGCCATTCAAACCAGAAGGGTGGGGTTTTCCAACTTCCTGGGTGTGACTATTGTTTAGGGATGGGAGAAAAAACTGATAAAGCATATTATCGCAGTATTTTGTGTGGTGATATTGTATTGATACTCTGGGAATACTATGAATGAACCACCATTCTGCGGCAAGGTTAGCGATCGATTGCATCTTGTAGTAACTAAATTCTTGCCCTGGGCTGTTGCACGCTCACAACCACTTCTGATCCCAAGGCAATAGCACAGGTCCCCTACTAGAAAGCAACCTTTATGCAAACAGTTGCAATCTTTGAATGAGTGACCACAGCTTGAGGTGGACTCAACTCAACTGGTTGCCATATTCTGGTTTTATTTCTATTGGACAGTAAGGTTGCTGAGTGCAAATTTAATAGTCCAATGTGAATTTCTGTTACATGCAACAGATATGTGATTTAGACAATTTATCACAGTTAATTGCTCTATTATCAGAAACAGATTGCATGTAAATGCCACCTTGACCCCATTTAACTGCAGACTGACAGCGGACTAACTCCGCTTTGTGGCAACGTTTATGTTGGAATGTTTTCACAGTATCATACAATGTGGTGTGTGGTGGTTTCCATCTCTACTATTGTCAGGCCATTTAGATCAGAGATGGGTGTAGTGATTTGGTGTGGTCATAAGGTATTTAATGTTACAGTATGCCAGTTTAAAACAGAAGTTCTTTGCTGACTATGCATGTTTGTGGTGAAATCACAGAAGAGAGCTGCTGTACTGGAAGCAGTCCAGAGGTGCATGAGTAGGTGATTCTGAAGGGGGGAATCTGCAAACTGAAATTCAGACGGCTTTTGAATTTTGAATTTTGATTGCATCTTGTATCAGCTGCAAGGCAACAAAGTTGACTTGTATTAATCAGCGTAGGCTGTTTCCTACAACATAGCTGCATGCTAAAAGCATCTCCATACTCACTGTGAACCAACTGTGAAAAATGTAAATTTCAGTGTCAATTTAGTAGCAACCCAACACTAACCACTGGCTTTAACAAGGCTTTTATAAAGTATTCATTTAAAAAGACACAGCCACCTTTTCAGTACAAACTTAGCTGGCGAATGCTGTCCTCGCTGTAAGGTCACTGGACTTGATTATTACCGTGAGTTTAAAGGAGGTTGAGCCTCTCGTCTGTTCCACCAAACTTCTGGGACTTCTGAGAGCCTCCCCATCACCGTGGATGTTCTGCCTTGTTAAACCTCCTAATTAGCAAGATTCCTCTCCTAATCACCATCCCTAATGGACTGTCCAAAACGATCAACAAACTGGGTTTCACTAGAGGAAGCCCGGGCTAAGTCAGCCATTTTTAGACTCAATTAATTGTGCGAGATTTTGTGAGACAGGGAGGAAAGGTTTGTTTTTTTTTTTTTTTGTATTTGGAAGAAGATAACGTAACAGAATAGATAACAGAGAGTGAAAAAGACACAGACTGAGACAGACATGGAAGGAACAGCAGGTGTGCGACCTGCAAATTACAGGAATGTAATGTGCGGTGTAATGTTTCATTTGGTGAGAGCTCTGGGGATTGTATGATAAAGAGGCACCGAGGTGATTAAGGCTGTGGATTTGTGTAATGATTTTCTCTCTTCAGTTCCAGGGTGTGAGAGGATTACCGCTGTTAGAATGGGTGTGAGTGCATGTGCATGCATATACTGTATGAATGTGTATGTTCTAATAATTGATGCACAGTTTGTTGATACAGCAGAGACACTTAATCTCATTATCCCATACGATGACTGACTCGACTTTAAAGACAAACTGTACATGTGTAACCTTGGTTGCCATGGTGTGTGTCAGTGGTTACTGTGGCAACTGTCGAGTGACTTTTTTTTTTTTTTTTGGTTTTTTAACTGCTGCTGTTGCAGGGGCCCACTTGATTTTTCTCAAAAAGGTGGCGCGGTTTTTTC
>VOQJ01017077.1:0-10163 GCA_015052665.1 Apistogramma diplotaenia | reverse complement strand
CATCTGTGGTTCCAGATACGGCAGTGGTGTCACTACACTATGCAGGGGCTTTCTTAATATGCTTATCTCAGCCACAGAGCTGTGCTGCTCAAACATCTGTTTGCAAAGGGCAGCCAATCAGAAGCAAATTGGCCTAAAGCGATCAGAAAGGGCGCTAACGTGGCTTGTGATTGGCTGCCCTTTGCAAACAGATGTTTGAGCAGCACAGCTCTGTGGCTGAGATAAGCATATTAAGAAAGCCCCTGCATAGTGTAGTGACACCACTGCCGTATCTGGAACCACAGATGGGGAGTTTGAGCTATGAAGGCTACGCAAGCCTTGCAACATGAACGAGAGATAAATCCAGAATGACACTGGTTTGCTAACAGTGGTGCATGAGAGACAGTTCCTGGAAAAGTATAACAAGATCCCCACAACTGAACTGGCTCTAAAAACTGCCAAAGACCAGGAGGCATCTCAAACAGATGCCCGAATCACCTCTACTGGTTCCTTTTGCCGTGGAAGTAGCAGTTCGGATCATTCCTGAATGACCAAATTCTAAACTATAGGTAAAGTAATGGATGTAGATCAACCAGTAAATTGACAGCTTCACTTCACTGCAGATTCAGCCTCAATCTGCCTGGCGACTGCTGGCTAGAACCCCGGACATTAAAATGTAGGAGAAACCTGAAAAAAACGGCAGTCCAGGCAGTTTCATGTGTGATATACTGTAAAAAAAAACAACCCAGGAAGTATGCTACTATTGCTTTACATACTACTGTGGTTTGCACCAAAGTGGGATTGATATCACCAGAAAATGTCAACATATTTTACCAAATCACCACACATGAGAGGAATGGGTGTTTTTGGCAGAGAACATCTCTCTTTTCCTGTCTGCTTCTCCACTCACCACTTCAGCATCACTGCAGCTTAACTCCAGCCAGACTCGGTGAGTTTGTAACAAGTCATTTGCCTCTTCAAATTTTAATTTAGATGAAATAGAGATATACCCCCTAGTGAGACAGGATGAGTGTAGAGGAGAGCAAGTGTGTGTGAATGTTTTAAAAAAAATCCTTTAATGCCGCATCTGTCTGGGTGAAACGCTGCCTTCACATTGTTCCCACAGAGAGAGACGGAGGAGAAGAGGAAAGATGAGGCTGCTGGATGCAAACCAGCATGTCTAAAACTTTTAACAGTTAAGCTCAGGACAGGAATTGTAAATTTCTCTCTTACACACACACACACACACACACACAAACAGAGACAGAGACGCAAACACACACTGTCTCAAAGCTTGCCTCTTGCAACAGTATCTGATGCTACAGCTCATTAGAGGAACTTCCTCAGATAAAGCCTCCATAACTGATCTTTTATTCACAGAAACTGTCAGTGGCAGCTCACGCGGGTGTTAACATCAGAGCCATAAGGCAAAGACAAGACGGATCGAAATGCTTAACGAGTAATGACGATGAGCGCTTCGTGTCGGCGCCCGTGTTGCTTTGGATATCTCTGAGACCGTGATGTTGGACCTTTTGTGAAATCGCTACGATGTTCACACCATCCACCGAGCAGAATGCATTTTAATGAAACGTTACCTCTCAGAGCAGCAGAAATGCACCACAGAAGGGGGACGTGTGAGCATGTTTTAAAAGTTGTGCTTTTTGACAATTTATTATGGATGAGAATCATGAATGAAAGAATGATCTGTACCAAACTTACAAGAGCAAATCTATAAATTTAGATTCATATTCCTGTGTTGGAATATAATCCTGCAGTCTACACAAGTGGATGATTCACTGTGAGCATTTATAGTTTGTTTGTCTACAGTAGTTGGCAGTGGGGTTTCTATGCCATCGTGTCTGATGCAAAGAACGGAACTGAGCTGACCATGCTGGAGTTTGAACTTATTAATGTTTAACAACAGAATAGAAAAGAATGGTTTTATTGCCATTATGCAGAATGCACAATGAGATTGGAGGAATGTAGAACAGTTATTATTATTATTGAAATTGTTGCAACACAGAAAGGAGAGAAGATCCAATCGAGTCTACACACAGATTGGCAGAGTTACGAAAATGAGAACACAGCATGCTGCCGCACTGGCAGTGCTGCCTATTGGGTTTGAATTAGGAGCAAGTGCGATACATTTGTACCCCATTACGTATTACAGTTTCCTTAAAAGCAGCATCATCTTTGGAAGACTCTATGGACCAGTCACAGCTGTGGGCTGCTGTGATATATAGTTACATTTGTAGCAACGTGTACATCAGGCTGTAGCATAGCTGTGACAGATTGGACTGGACTGGAGTGCATTAAGTTCAATGATATATTCATCCATTTTCTGCTGCTTATCCAGGTTGCAGGTCCGAGTTGCAGGCGCAGTTGAAGTCAGCAGCACACCTGAGTCACCTGATGGTTTGTCAGAATTGTCTTGAACCTAACCGGAAGTCCAAACTCCACAATCTTGCCAATCTCCTAACTGACAACAAATTTTTACTCACCTAACAGCTCTGCTCCTCTCTTCACACCACTGGCTGTTTTGTGCCAAGGTAATCTATAGTAATACATATTATTACAGGTCTGTAATAAGTACTGCAAGTACTGCTGTTTTAAGAGAAGCAACTCAAAATGTCAAGAACTTAAAAGTCTTTGCCGTCTCAAAGACCATCAAGCACTGATGAATCTGGCTCTCGTGAAGAACGTCCCTGGAAAGTGAGGCCAAAAGTTCACTCTGCTGCAGAGCATCAGTTCATTAGAATTACCAGCCTCAGAAATCACCAATTAACAGCACATCAAGTTAGAGCCCACATCAATGCTGCACAGAGTTCAAAGAGCAAGCAGACCTCATCATTAAGTTTTGGAAGAAGAATTTGGCCCTCAAGTTGCTACAAATAAACCAGTACCAGGGAAGGAGACCAACAAGAATACAAGTGTTTAAACCAAGAAACACAAGACCAATGAAGATCAGACCAAATAAAAATAATTACCATAATAATTAATATACATATGAAGGGAGGAGAGAAATGAATCCCAAATAGTGGGAAATGCTGTTATCAAAGCATTATTGTTACCTTCCTATCAGCTCAAAGTGATCTATCCATTCTCCTGTGACCCCTGACCTCAACAATACACTTTTACCCATACTTTTTCTGGACCACTCTCTGTAAACTCATATTTAGTACATCAGCACTTTGTGAAATACTCAGACCAGCCCATCTTGCACCAATTTCACATTCATAAACGTGCTCCTCTCTCACATACATATATACATAATCCAGAATTATTGATACACAAGGACACCTGAAAATGTAAAATACACTCCAGCATGTTTTGGTAATGTACACTCTAGTAGTGACTCCATCTGACCTTGAGGAAGACCTGCAGCTCCTGGGACTGTGTGTGCTGCAGGATGTCTGGCTGCAGGTGCTTAAATATGGCCACGCACATGTACACCTGGTAGTCGGGACCCATCACCACACAGGTGCAAATGTAGTGGCAGATTTCTGTCCAGTCCAGGTAATTCCAGAAGCACTGAGTCAGCCAATGGAGGCACATCTGTGAATTAACAAAGAAAAGGACAAAAACAAAACGTTATTGTGGTTTCAAGGAGATGAATGCAACCCAACCCAAAAATACATGCTTTAGGCAAATGTTTCAGTTTTCAAAGGGTTACGTCATTCTAACACCCCGTCCTTAATATCTTTCCAGCTTTTCTTTAGTTTTGTGCATGAGATAGAAAAATAAATGAAAATATAAACTTAATACATAACTTTGTGTTCACATCTTGCACATATCTTCTTTCTGAACTGAGCTTGTTCAAGCATTTAATTAAATTGATATAAAGCCACCAAATAATTAAATGTAAATCAGGAGAACATAAATGATAAGCGCAAACAGAAAATATTTACACGGAGTTACAAAACCATGGAAGCCCAAATGGGAAACATTAGGTTATGTTTATTTGAAAAGCACTTTTCAAGTGACAAAATATTTAAGCACATTTTACTTACAAACCTCATTTAAAATACACTGCAGATGTAATAGAATAGAATATGTATAATGTATAAAATATATACATTGTAAAAATGACAAAGTATATACTGTACATAAAATAGTGAAGATGGGTGGATATTACATGTGGTGAATGAATATTGCACTAGAGGATGAATATTGGATATTGCACATTATTGCAGTGACAGACACTGTCCAGAATGAATCATATAATATTGCACAGATATATTATAGCAACCTAGCTTTTAAAATCTGATCATTAAAAAAAGTCACCGGTCATTTGAACTAAGAGGTTTGTTGGGAGGATATACTGCTAATAGTACGTATATACAGTCCCCTACAAAAGTGACAATAAAAGACAAATATGAGACAAAATATCAACATTTCAAATTTTATTTCCAGCTATTTACATCTGGATCATATACACAGTTCAGAAGATAGCACCTTCTGTCTGAAGCCAGCCATTTTTCTTATTGCACTGATTATTGAAATAACAAATAGCGCTGAATGTCTACATTCAGTTTCAGATTTTGCCTGTGCAGACTGCATTTACAATTAGAGGAGGAACCAACATGAAAACCAGAGAGCTGCCTACGGGTGAAAAAAAGGGAAGATGGAAAATCAATCAGAGCCATGTTGTAAATATATGGACATAACATGTAGCTCAAGGGCTACTTTTGGAACTTTCTCTGCATTAACTAGTACAAAAAAGCCAGTTATGTTAGCCAACTCAATGTGCCCATGCCTAATAAACAGTTGCTTCTACTACTCTTGCAATAAAGCAGAAACCTCACTTACATTTTCATTATATTACCTGCCTATTACTATAAAAACTGAGGGTTCCATAAATGTGAAAGTGAAAAAAATCTCTGAAGATAACACATTTACATGGTTAGATTATGAAAAATGAGTTTATTTTTCTTGGGCAAGTGTCTAAATGTATTTCATTTGCTCTGCTGTATGAGCTTTATGAGTCTTCCTAGAAATGTGTTTACATTTGGAGTGAAAAAATATTCAGTAATACTCAGCAGGCTTGAACACTGAGGTTGCATTAGGGGACAAAGAGACGTGGAGGTGCATGATAATGCTTATTTCTCCAGTCGCCTAGATGATGACTGAGTTCAAATCAGTGACCTTAATGCAGTGGTTCATGAAGGGATTCCCAGCTGATCTCACTGAACAGTACGTCCGGTCCTACGCCAAAAAGAGTCTGTTTACTAACTGAGGAGATTGGACGAATGTTAATTTAAAAAAAAAATAGAGGCTACATATATTTAGAGCAGTGTACACTAAACCTAAAATTTAGTGAATAGATACAGAACAATGATCTGTTTTATCAGATCAATCACAACAGACTCTCTAAAACCTGAACATAAATTTTGGAAAATGTAAGGTTATAACTGCTAAAACTGAGGCAATATAGAAGTTACTCAATTATGTTAATCATTATTTTAGTCAGTTTTGAGAAAAAAAGTGCATTTATTAAAAATGTATGCAAAAGGTTGCACACAAATAAAACCTGCTTTACAAACTCTCCTCGAATACAAAACAATTCCAGTCTGCCAAAAGACACGTGATACCTTAGATGAAATTAGCCATTTTCCCCTCCTGACAGCAGGGGGTGCTATCGAGACAACTAAAACAATATTAACTTTTTTGTTCACAATATTATCTGTTTTCATCTGCAACTGTTGCTGTATGCCGTTATATGTGATAATCGAGGTAAAAAAACGCTGGATTGTACATTTTCAATGTATTTTTTTTAGTTCTGCTACTGAATTAGTTTCCTCAGTTAGCAATAACAAAATACATGGACTGTTTTTTGGATAAAACATTGAACATGAATGAAGTCGCTTTAATCTTTAAAATGAGCAATAAAGGCAAGCCTTTGGAAGTGTGTTGATACAGTTTTTGCATTTTTTTCCCCATAAAATCACTTTTGGCAAAAAATGACTATGGCCATTATTTTAGGAAGGTGACAAATTTTTACTTTGATTTACTCAAACAGTACAATTAGTTCTTCAGGCTAGGGAAATGGATGTTTTTAGGATGTTTTTAATTTTAGAAATATTATGTTAATGCAAAAAATCAGTCCTACTTATTTGTTTAATATCTGCATTGAAAATGGCTCCAAGATTCCTCAGTGTTACTGGAGGCAAGGCAATGCCATCCAGTGTAAGTATTCTAAGATTTGTGGGGCTTAGTACAAAAACTTCAGTTTTATCTGAAATTAGCAGGAAGGTCATCAGAGGTCATCCAGGACTATGTATTTGAGACATTCCGGTACTGGCTTCATTGATAGATAAAGCTTCGTATCATCTGTATAACAATGAAAATGTTTGCAATGTTGCTAATAATACTGCTTAAGGGAAGCATGTATGGTGTAAATAGAACTGGTCCTAGCACAAAACCCTGTGGACTGCCATAATTAACCTTAGTGTGTGGAGAAGACTCCCCATTTACAAGAAAATTTTGGTGCGTTAGATAAATATGCTTCAACCCACTGCAGTGCAGTACCTTTGCTCTAATCTCTGTAAAAAATATTATGGTCAACTCTGATAACTATTATTAATTTGAACAGGTCAGGCCACAGCAGGACAAGTGTAGCTTCCAATATTGTAATATATTTAATGCTGCAGGGAACCTGAGTTTTCAGAAAATACAAGTTACTTTAAAAGTTTGTTTTCTGAACCAACCAAAAGCAAGCATGGCAAATATGTAATCAATAAACTGGGAACTCCATCCAGGCATACACAAAAGACCTTGGTCAATGTTACAGTCTGATACTGTCTTTCAGCTTACTATTGAGCTCACTTCGCTGTTCATTGCTCAATTTATTATTACAATGAGAAATAACGCAAAAACAATCTTTTTTTTTCCAGCACTGGTGTTTTTAATTGAAAATCCCTGGTGAAGCATTTAGAGCAGTAGGTCAATAACAGAGCTAAAATGAGAACTACTGCCTTCACATTCATGAGGAAATGGAACCCTAAATGAACAACAATGTTGCTCTGTGTCTCTTAGATTCACCTAACAACTTTATAACAATGTTGTGCTTATAGCTTATTTTCTGCTACAAACACGTTTCTGCCCGCCTGGTAAATGCCAGGGCAATCTTCCATATTTTAGCTCCATTTTGGATCTCCACCAACACCAGAGATATCTGCACTAGTTCCCCTAACTTCACCAGCAAGCCTAACTATTTTCCGCTCCTATTTATAAAGCTGAGAGCTTGAGATTCATGTGATAATTCTCTGAGTTTGTCACTACGAGGATACTGTCACATGGTTTTCACACGGTTTGGGGCAGAATGACCTCTGAAGAAACTTATAATGCTTTGTTTCATGAACACTGCTGTTTCAAATGTTGAAAACCTCTGTAGATGCATTTCGAATGTGTCCACACTCATACGCAGACATCTGAACACAGCCTTTACTGTAGGAATGCCAAAGGTTCTTCATGTTTCATTTGCCAAGGCTGCTTTGTCAGGCTTTCAAAGCGCAAACTTTTGAAATAGATTTTTCCATTTCTCATTGAAGAACAGGTGCCCATTATCGCCTTGAACAGAAAGGAGATGAACTGAATGTTAACGCATTACTCCACCCCGGAGACGGCGAGTTCAGATCTTTGATGCAAATGCGTGGAGTCTTATGAGCACCCCTGCTGCCGTACATTGTGTGAGCCTTCACTGTCAACTGGAGACACGCAGAAGACAAGATCAAACATGAGAGTGTTCAAGGTGAAAAACCTCTTTTTTTGTGCCTCATTGTTTGTGTGTGAGTGAGAGAAGCAGAGAGGAGAACAGATCTAACTTCTCACCTGCTCTGGTATTTAAAAGTAAAAAAAGGAAAAGGTTTCAATGTCAAAGCTGTTTTATGGTATTTTAAATTCAACTGAAGTCAAAACCGAATGAAAAGGGAGACCATTAACAGGGTGACAAGTGTGGCTATGAAAGGTTTTGGGGCCTGATTTATTAAATATACACAGCAATGGCAAAAACGTTGGCCAAAGTACTGTTGCAAAGTAGTTTACGTTGAACATGTCTGTTCCAAATTCAGTTCCTTTTATTCTCCCCATTAGTATTCATGGTCATCCTTTATTGATCCTAGAAACGTTGTTACTCCGAGATACCAAAGCATTCATTACTTTAAAACTCAAAGACTGCAGCCAGTAAATGTCTCCACACAGTTCACTGGTCTGGCTTTAACTTTCTGTGACTCCTGATGATGCGAGTCTGTGTTCACGTTGTCATTTCACTTGGTTCTGTGTTAAATAGCAACGTTTTTAAGCAAAGCTCCAAATGAAGGCTGCTTGACTGTTTCCCTGAAAGTACAGAAATCTACAATGGACTTGCTTTTGTTGGGTTTGTATGACCTTAGCAATCGTTGGTGTGTGTTTTATATGATCATGGACGATATAAAATATGCTTGATATGAAACAGTGCTGCACAAGTTGATCCAACTCTGGCTCAGATTGTAAAAAATAATACAGTTTGGGGCAAAATAAAAGCTAACAGAGGCAAACTGGCTTTGCAATGCTAAACATGTTATGTGTAAACAGCCTTCTACCGAAGTACATTCAAATGTTTTATAAGAATACATAATATTTTTAATAAAGTGAGTTTCATCTTTAACATTTATCCATAATATGGCAGTGAAAGAGCAGAAAGCATGATTTAAATGTATGCTTCAGCAACACTGACTGGCAGCTGTCAGTGGAAACTGATCGTTTTGCTGCTGAAACATTACATATTTGATGTGTTTTAAAATAGCAGGTTAATATTATACCAACATTGGTTTTAGTTTTTCCCCCCAAATATATGTTAAACTTTTAAACTGCAAACTTTGCAAAGTCCTTCTGGTTTTATGACTGTGCTTCAGAGGCTCTGCCACCTTTCTTTTAGGTCCTGAAGCAGAATTGGCTGACATAAGCCTGCAGAATATGCTGATATTGAATTCTGTTTTTTGGACAGTCTGTTTGCAATAATAATTGTAAATGTCTGCTTTTCCCAGAGCAGGTAAATGTCCCTTTGCCTCTATGGGGAGCATTGGGATCTTCTGCCACTCGATTTTCATATCACTCAAAAATAATAAGGTACATAAGGAGATCATCTTTAAGGGGCAAATGGCTAAATTTTAATCAGATTTAATTATTGGGGAAATTGTTGAAACAAAACATTAAAATAAGTGTTATCTTGTTATAGCACAAACCTCATGAACAAAAATAAGTCAGTGCCGTGTATGTCGCAGATGACACTTTGGTAATAAGAAACTTAAACCTGCTGAATGATTAATGTGCTGAATCAACCTGAGAATTACAAATATATATTTGGTAGGGATGCGCCAATCCGATATTCGGTATCAGTCCGATCCTGACCTAAATTACAGTATCGGAAAGGAATAAGTAAAATGAAATCCGATCCATTAAACATCGTTCAGCTGCTTTACAGAGCTCCGGCTTCTTCTTCTTCTTGTGGGTTTAACCAAGAAACCAGCTTAGTGCTGCGTTACCGCCACCTACTGGAATGAGGTGGGGATCAGGAGTTAGAAAAAAACCCTCACCTCTCGTTGCTGTGACAGAAGTGGATTGTAGCTGACATGCGTTTCCACACCTCCGCCGCTCTCTATCGTCTCTGTGAGTTTACTGTTCAGAAGATGGTTTTTTTCTCTACTTCAGATCAAATGACAGCAGCTTGTTAGCTAGCGCCGTCATTAGCACTAACAATTGTCCGGAAGGACCCCTTCCCCGTCAAAAAATTCTTTATACTTTAATCCCTGATTAGTGGCTAAATATAAACCTGCAGTAGAAACGTATTGATATATATATATATATATATAATCATATATATTATATATATATGATTATTGATAGAATATGCCATTCAGGCATTTAAAAAAAATTAAATTAAATTTTTTTGTATTTAATTTTTTAATTACATTTTAAAAAAAAAGATGGGATTTGTATCGGTATCAGCAGATACCAAAATGTAAATATCGGTATCGGTATCGGAGATAAAAGAAAGTGGTATCGTGCCATCCCTAATATTTGGTGTTACACCGTGGTGGACAAAGTACTCAACTCTAGTACTTGAGTAAAAGTATTGATACTCATGGTCAAATCTTACTCAACTACAAGTAAAAGTTGCTCAGCCAAAGGTTTACTCAAGTTAAAGT
>VOQJ01017072.1:9013-24217 GCA_015052665.1 Apistogramma diplotaenia | reverse complement strand
GAAAAATGTGTGTTGTACACACACACACACACACACACACACACACACACACACACACACACACACACACACACACACACACACACACACACACACACCATACTGGTTTCTTCTTGCCCTAAATGTAAACAGCATTAGAAACCAGTCATGCCTGACTGCCACAATGGCCTCCCTCTGAGTGTACTGTCACTCACACTCTGGGGAGAGACACCTCGCCGTAGGAGGTGGCGCGACCCCCTGAGACTTAACGAAATGACACCTTTAGACGCACACATACACACACTCAGAGTGAGTCACAGACACACAATTATACGCTATAAGGCCCCTAATTGGCCTGCTTGGCTGTGTGTGAATACTAACTGGGTGCGGGGCGGCAGCTGTTGTTATAGGGCCCTTCTCTCAAAGGTGAAGAAGGGCGGAAGAGAGGCTGAAGAGGAAGGGCGAGAGTTTGTGTTGTGAGTGTTTGTGTGCGTGTGTATCTGCGTGTTTGGAATAAAGAATCTGGTGTCGCGCTGTGCAGCCTCCCGCGCTGACAGCCAATTACCTGTGTGTGAAGCTGGAGCCCTCCCTTGTCTTTCTGTCAGAGCCTGTCTCGTCTTTAGGCGCGACTGGACAATGCCGTTTCCTGTCGGCGTTCTCCCGACTGCCTGGGAGACCACAGATCCTATAATCGTTGCCACATCAATGCATTACTAGTGCCCTTTTTAAATCATTTTGTTTCCTCTGCCTCTTCAGGCTGTTTTCATTGCCTTTTACAGAGGAGACTCTGCACTACAGTGGAGTTTCTCCACATACAGACTGCGCTGGGCTAACTGCCCAGATATATTAATGACCACCTAAGTATATTCTGAACCCTATTTAGCAGCGGCAGCCTGACATCATGGAAGAGAAAGGGTGCTCTGGCCACGAATAAATGTCTGCCTGACTTGATCATAAACATGAAATAGGTTAAGATTTCTGCATATGATAAGTTTTTTAAAGCTACTTTCTTTAGTGAAAAAAGCTCTTTAATGATTAGACATCTAGCTGCTACTTTGATATAGGAAAAACAAATCCATGAAATTAGACTCAAGAACTCTACAAGTCTTATTAGCGGAGGTGTTGAGTGGTGAATAACAAATGAGCCACTTCAGAGCAAAGACATATAAACAATAATTTGAGTTACTTGAAGAGAAGATCACAGAGGAACAAACCCTCAGAAAGTGTCTTCAGAAAGCCCAGAATCAAACCAAGGACAGATTCACCCCCAGCATAAATACAGATGCTTAATTTGCATATAAACTGCTGTTTCCTCTCATGTCTGGAACTGCTTTGTTTCACATTGACAAGTGACTTGTTACTGTGTCATCTAACTCACCCACTTGAGAATATCTTGGCATATAAACCTATTGGGTTCATTCATTTGCAGCACTGCTTTTCTGTGTGCTTGTCTGAGATTTTAGTCTTTTGTGTTTTTGTTTGTTTTTAATTTTTAAGCATTCATTTTTAGGCATTTTTGTTCCTTTGTGGACAGGTAAAGCGGGGAGAGTCAGGAAACATGGGGGAAGAGAGTAAATGAACAACATGCAGCAAATGGGACTCCAGCTGGGACTTAGTGCTTAGTGCTCAGGGCATTGGCACTCATGTTTTATGCACTCCTCACCACTCAGTCACCCTGAGATTTTACTCTTTTATATGTTTTTAGGAGTTTTCTTTAATCAGCATCAACTCTGCAAGTCCTGCGACACTGCCTAAATCAAAAGACTGTATATGTAAGATGTACAGGGCTTAAAATAAGCCCTCAATCAACACTTTTCTAATAAGTTAGTCTCAAACACTAGATTCACCATGCTGTTCATACAGTGAATTATGGTTACCATTAAAGTACATTATTAAACATATGCTGTTGTGCTTTGGGGCGGGACTACCCTGTGATTGATAAGTTGTTCCCATGTAAGCGTGCTATTTGTATATCTTAGGCCCCGTTTACACAAGAGCGTTTTCAGGTGAAAACGATAACGTTTTGATGTGTTTTGGCCTGTCGTTTACACAAGTACGGTGTTTCGAGTCACTGAAAACGATACAATTTGAATTTCTTGGATGGCCTTGAGGCAATCAGAATAGTTCTATCACTTAACGTTGCTTTTCTGGGGCACCCAGCAGCTCACCTGGTATACCATCTACCTTTTAAGCATGCCGCTGCCCCGCTCCTTCCTTTTTCATTTTAGCTGTCCCCATCATATTCAGGCAAAAGTACAAAAATATATCTTGAAGTACAGAAGCACTGAAGCCTCCTGGCACAGACACCCGTGAGCAACTAAATGGAGAGCAGGATGAAATAAATCAATCCAGGTGTAAACATAAAGAAATCCATCAGTCTTTCACAAATTCCCACCAAACTGAATGGCTACAATCGATTCACAGCTGATCTTCGCTGGCGGCAGAAAATGGCAGCAGTAAAAACAGGAGTGGTCTCATGGGGTGAACCAGAAGGCTTCTGGGTAATGCTTTCATCCAGAAAGGGGGAGGGGGGTGTCCAGGTCAACGCATCTTCCTCTCTCTGCCTCAAAGGAACAATCTATAAAAAGGTGCACTGACTATGAACTGAAAGCCCCCACGAGCGCTGCAACATAAATCCATTTTTTTTCTCTTCACTGGCTCCGCCGTCACATTTATATTCTTCCCACTGTTTTGGGTTCATCTTGGCTCAGTGTGAACACTGCAGGAAGATGGAAAGGAAAGAAGGAAGAGCTAACTAACAGATAGTACATCCAAAAGCGAGACACGCATGGATATCCATTCTGAAGAATCTTTAAGACCAGACCTTTGCCACCATGGGAGACCCCATGCCCTTCTGCTCACCCTGTGAACACATTGCTTTATTGCCTGTAAAATAGACACAGTGGCCTATTTATAAGAGGATTAAGTAAAGAAAGACAGACAGCAGGAGGGTTTTTGGTCTCTGCCAGCACTCCCAGCCTGAGGGGGAGGACCTGTTACAGGGACAATGCAGCACATGTATGCAGCCTTACGTGACCTTCACCTTGGATGAGCTCTGGGCAGAGTTTGTCCAGGGCAGTGAACATGAGCTGCACTGTCGCCAGTTCAGCCCTGGAACAACTCCCCCAGTCTTTACACGTCTTCAAAGAAAGGATGTCTATTACATCTCAGTCAGCTTTTGAAAGGTGAAAAGGAAACTCTTGGTCTTAAGCATCAGCAGCAGCTGTCTCTCTCCCCCCCGCCCAAAGCGCAGCTCTGCCTCCTTTCACATCAATGATGACCGCTGCCTCCAGACCTAGCGATTTAATGATTTTTCTCAGGCTTCAGAGGCTTCAGTAACTGAGCCCTCCCTTAACGTGTAAAACTGCCTGCTGCTCCAAAAATGATCTTCCCAGTAAAGCGTTGCAAGCAAACAATAATTACACAGTAAACACAGGAGTATCTGCATGTTTACATTCAGCCCTCAGACCTACCCACCTCAGTCTGATTTATCCTTCCATCTGGCCTAAACCCAGAAGCCAGCCTACAGGGGCTAATACAGCCCCGGTTAGTTCTCAGGTGTCAGTCCTATTGAATTAAGGCCAGGAGGGATGGGCCACCGTCGCCTTTCATAATCTGAAACAGATCCAGGACCGGTGGGACTGCACGAAGGAGAACTAAACCACCAGGATAGGGATTGTTCAGTCCTTGTAGACTTGTAGTGCAGCCTGTTTGTTTTTATCCTTCGCTTCAGTGGCATGTATTGATCCGTAGACCTGTGCAACTCTGGGTCTTGTCTAACAGAGACCCAGAGATGCCCTTGTAATTGGATGAGAGGTTTTGACAAAACATGGGAAAGATTCTCCTTTGCTTAAAGGAGAAGCCTGCAGGTGATCAGTTTCCAAATAAATGCATCATATATGTAGATTCTGCAAGAACAAATGAGGAGGAGGTGGTGGTTAGTATACATGAGTAATAAAGGTGGGATGGAGCAATGTGAAGCAGCCACAACATCGCTCATTCATCGCTATGCATGTTGAGCTGCATCTTTCAACAGGCGTTTCTATGGCAACTGTGGAGAATAAGCCTTACCAGGGGTCAAAGGTCAATTGAGGTTAATACATTTTTGCTGAGAGAATCAATAATTTTTCCGTCTTCAACCGGCCGTCCACCCAGCATGGTTTTTGAACAGCAAAGATGATACTGGACGGTCATTCGGCAGTGTCAGATTTCTTTGGCTGCTGTATTTTGCTGCTTTATACTGACTTTTGCTTCAGCATGCATTTCCCATATTTCCTTAAAATATGTGCAGAGTTCTGGTTTTCTATTACATCCTGAAAATGAAATAAAAAAGAAAAAGAAATCCCTGTACTACAAACTTTGCAAACCAAAACAGAAAAGGGCAGCTTTCTTACACTGTGTGCCCTCAATATCCTCAGGGGCATCAGCACTTCTTTACCCATTTTATGGCAAAAGCACTACAATGACAATCTAACCTCAATCTATCGTTTGGCGACCTGAATAAGCCCACAGCCGAAGGAATGCCCAGAGGCCATTTCACGTAAGAGAAATCTACAGCAATGTCGACTGTATGGAGGTTAAGTGTTCACCCACATGGGCCTGCCCCTTCCAGACGCTCCTCTTCAAGGGTTAAAAGGCTATTGTGTCAGTGAGGGCCAACAGTAAGACTCCTGGATGCCGCATGAATGTTAAGCACGCTTTAAACAAAGCTGCAGCACTAAACTGACCTAAAGCCCCAGGCCAGGCAACCAGCGGCCGACCAGCTCAGTGGGTGACCTGTGCCCGTGGCTTATTAAGCGCCGGCACTCAACAGCATATCAAGAAAAATCACAACAGGCACAAATATTTCTG
Organism: Apistogramma diplotaenia; assembly: GCA_015052665.1. Lineage (NCBI taxonomy): Eukaryota > Metazoa > Chordata > Actinopteri > Cichliformes > Cichlidae > Apistogramma > Apistogramma diplotaenia. The sequence goes on along the minus strand of VOQJ01017072.1, from coordinate 19,387 downwards.
CACGCCCCGCAGCACAATCCACCAACATCATGAGATACTATACAGCTAATTCAGGCAAATGACATTTACTGAAGAGTTATTTAGATGCTATCGGTGGCTCAGGTCTTTGTGCTTAGGGGATTAGCACCACCGTGCCCAGCGCTGAAAGGCGTCTTTGTGGCTGTAGTCTTTAGCGGGATGGGAGAGGGGCTCAGATGCCTGTGTGGAGGGTGTCAGTTATCAGGGATCCTGCCATGCCTTGCTAATCTCTGGCCCTGCAGAGTTCCTGAACCCCAGCCAGCGTGTCCTACGCCAGCCTCTAGAGTTCCCTCAAACCAGAGGGACAATGATAGGTATTCACAGGGAGAGGCACTGGACCGTCAAGCTCCTCTCCTTGAGTGAGCAGCCTAAGAGCAGGAAGACGGCTAAGGCTGCAGTAAGAGAGGCCTAAAGAACCACTTTGGCCGCCATAAGCATTCAATAGACACACGCTTCCAACATATATACTGGCGCTGTGCAGCCGCACAGACACAAACCACAGCGAGGCAACAAAGACGCGATGTACACTCACGGTATGCTTCTGGTACTTGTTCAGTATGTCTGCCACAAAAACAAGCGCCTGTCTGTGTTCACCAAGTTAGACCAACCCAATGGTGCCCGTTCTGTTTACACTTTCACAGTTGGCTTCCGCTGTAAGGTGTATACATTTTCATTTAAAGAAAAACATTTATACAGCATTTTATTATTTTGGTTTCTGAAGAGAAGTCTTGGAAATGAACTCCTCCCACCCCATTAAAAAAGTCATTTTATTTCTAAAAAGCGATGCTTCAGCCAAATAGCACGAATAGCAGAGAGCTCTCTAGATAAAAAGTCAAAATCACACATTTATTCCAAATACATTAAAAGCTTAATCAGTTTTCTGTCTACAGTATCTATCCAAAAGTAATATAATATTCCTGCAGGGTATAGCAGTTAATGAAAAAGTAGGTCAGAGGACTAGAGTGCCATATGTTCCCAAAAGATCAGTACTGTTCACACTCCCAAACTCTTGTGTGTTGTCTCTGATGTTTTAATTAAATGTAGATGAGCAGGAGGAAGAAAAAGATATGCAACACTGAAGCAATTTTGGTTCCAGGCATCCTGGAGCTTTAGGAGTTTGAATAGTTGGAAGGGGGTAAAAAGGGTTATGTGGGTACAGAAGGAGGATGATAAAAGGGGGAAGAAAAGAGGGAAGCAGTAGATTAATGAAACTAAATGAAGAGATGATTCAGTGAAAAGTTGAATTAATTTGTGGTTGTCAGTTTCTCTTTCACAGTGTAGTGTTCAGAGTGTGGGGCGTCTTCCCCCACCACTCCTTGGATCCCACTTCTTCCTCCACATGCCTTGGCCCAGCACAGCTTGGCTCCCCCTCTTCCCTGGATGGCCTCCTTTCCACTCCACTGGGAAGCAGACATGCAGAGGACTATCGTAAATGCTTGGCTGCAAGACTTCACAGACCAGAGTCTCATCTCCTCCTCCTTAGGTCTCCATTGTTCTCTTAACCTGGTTTTAGTGTCTGGCGTGATGTGCTGAGACCCCCCTGGTACCAGCTCAATCCTGGTCCAGCACACACCATCCACCTCTTTCAAAGACGCAAAGAGCCGGGCAGATTTTGGGCCGGGGTTTGTTACAGTAAGCCAAGTCCCTGCAGGCATATATCCAATCACTTCAACAGTTCTCTGGCTTCAAAAAGAGCAATAAGAATTCAGGCAGAAGATCAAGCAGTGCACTGCAACAACTGCGCTATAAAGTAAGTTCAGATTCTGTGCTAACTGCTCTGAGGTAGAGCAAGCATTCAGCCCATGGCCAAAACAGACTTAACTAAGGGATCACAAAGCAGATTGGCCTTGACAGCACTGAAGAACTGGAAGTCTCTTTCAGTTAGCAAAGGAACGCGACACGCTCAGGCAATCAGGGCCATGAGTCTGTGGCATCCTAACAACAACAACTCCAAGACCCCCTCTCACACACACACACACACACACACACACGCACGCACACGCCTCTATTTGGCGCTGCAGTGGAATGCAGCTGCTAACGGCTCGGTCCCATCCCGGTGATCACTGAGGAGCTCAATACAATGTCTCTTTTCAAAGGAGAAGCCCAGACAAAAGCAGCCAACTTAATTGCCTTCACTACAATAGAAACCTCCCTGTAAGGCCGTCCCATTTCCCTTGGCAATTACGCCTCACTTCCCCCCCAGGTACTTGTGAACAAGCCACGGGGCCGGGACACTTTTGCGATTGAGCCGTGGCACGAGGACAAGATTCCACCTGTCATCGGCTAGTTGTCCAGAGAGCATTAGGACGTGATAGATTGTTTCCTGGGTGCAAACATGACAGATAGAACAGGATGTAAGGAAGCCCGGTCTTAGCAACAGAAACAGATTTGCACAGCTGATCTAAAGAGAACACAACGGAAACAAGAAAAAAATGCATAAAATAATTAAATGTTGCTGAAAGTGAATTGTTACAGATGCTACTCTACAGATCTACTAACACATGAACTGCAACCGCAGGTTTCTGGACAAGTACAACTACAGCAAGATCACTGGATGGCTGTGAGAACGATTTGCCATCTGATACCAGCATGTTTGTCTGAGACTTCTGGCACTCTTTCAGCAGACTGAGTGGCTGTAAACCAAGGGCATCTTGTGCCTTTGCCTCTAACTGAACAATGAACCACTATGAGTAATAATTATATGGTGAAGATGCTAGTTAGCCAGCCACAGTGGTTAAAGCTGCAGCTGTGGAGTTTTTTCTTACTATGATTAAAGCAGAATAATTAGCTCTAATTACTTCCTGCTTTACACACCATCTCCTGCAGGTCATGCTTGCCGAGAGTGAACAATATTTTAGCTTTTCCCAGGACTTAGGCCGAGGGGTGATGTGAGGAAGACGACGGGGAGGCTGTGATGACCGCACTCCTAAACATGTATGTGTGAATTATGCATGAACGCACACTTGAACACAGGAATGACACACAGACGCAGGAACACAGAGGGTTTTGTTTGTCAGATTAAACTAAAAAGGAAGTGAGTGACAAAACCACCTATTATGGGCTCATTTGTATGTACATCACAGCCTCTCTTTGTATCGGAGTAAGATGTGTTGAGGCGCGCCCCTCTGCTCTTCAATGAGAGAGTGACAGGCTTGCAAAAACCCGGCCACCCCACCCCACACCCCTACCCCTAGAAAAAAAAATGCCTTGGATGAGATCTCTACAGTGGTTCCGCTAAAACCCTCTTTCGGCATTAGTATGGGCAGCGGCTCGCTCAGAGTGGGATGGGCAACATACATGGCAAGAACAAAACAGCGCAGAGAAAAAGACTGGCAAGCACTAATGAAATGGTTCAATTAAACAGCGGCACTCCAGCAGCCACCACCGCTTTCGAGTACACACGTAAGATCATCGGAATAAATTAAAGTTGCAATTATAAAATCAGATCATACGTTCTTATTACCAGCACTGATTAATGAGAGAAAAAGTCCTGATGGTTAATTTGAATACTCGTGTATGATGATGTTCTCATCGCTCAAGTATTGCGCGCGAGTGCATGTGTGTGTGTGTGTGTGCGTGTGTGTTGCTGTGTGAATAATGTGGATAATGTTGACAACAATGGGAACAGACTTGCACAAACTCAAATCCAACAATGTTAGGACACTGTGCTAAAATATGAATAACAACAGATTGCAATAATTTGCGAGTCTCATTAGCCCATATTCAATTCAAAACAAAAACGGAAAACATAACAAATTCTCAACTGACAAAAATAGTAGCACATTTTGAATTTGTTCACCACTGTGTAGCATCCCCTCTTCTTCTAACAGCAGACAACTTGCTGAACTTTTGGGACAGGAATGCTGTCCATTATTGTCCGATACAGGATTCTAGCTGCTTCTTTCATCTCATGATATGCAAAATGTTGTCAGTTGGTGAAGGTTCTGGACTGCAGGCAGCCCAGTTCAGCACCCGGACTTTACTACTATGAAACCATGCTGCTGCAACAGATGCAGTATGCAATTCAGCATTGTCTTGCTGAAATATGCAAGGCCTTTCTGTCAAAGACATCATCAGGGTGGAAGCGTATGTTGCTCCAAAACTTCTATATACCTTTCCAGATGTGCAAGGTGCTTTGCATCATTAAGCTTTAACCTTCATTTGCGGATGGCACGGCAAACTGTGCTCACAGACGGTGATTTCTGGAAGTGTTCCTGATCCCATGCAGTGATTTATGGCAGTCATGCCTGTTTTTAAATGCAATGCTGCCTGAGGGCCTGAAGATCACGGGCATCCACTACTAATTTTTGGCCTTTTCTCCCAGAATCTTTGGTTGGTATTAGATTAAAATGGATTATGGGATTTTCAAAGTTGCAGTTTGACATTCAGAAACATTGTAAACAGGTTTCACAATCTATAGACAGTTTTGCAAATCAGTGTCGTTACTTCTGACAAACTGCATCTCTTTTATTCTGTTTTTCTTTACATTTTATGAAGCGTCCCAACACTTTTGGAACGGGGCTTGTATATCAAAACGTACCATGACTTCCTCACTTTTTGGGCAGCCAACTGTAACACTTAGGATGAAGCTCTGGTGAACTCTAATATGGCCAAAGGGCGATTTCCTTGAGGCACACCCCTAAGTTTAGGATTTTCTTGTAAACATCTTAATAACTGTGTCGTGATCCTGGGCCGGTGGGCCAGTGTGTTGTTTCTTATGGTATAAGTTCTGTTCTGTTTTCTTTTGACTGGGATCGTAGTTTTGCTTACTGTTTAGTTTATCAGTTTTGTATTGTTTGGTCGTATTGTTTGTAGGTTTTTCGGGGTTCTTGTCTTCCTGTGTCTGTGCTCCTTTGTTTCGGTCTCCCCGTGTGCTTGTGTGCTGGTGTTTCTTCCTCCTGTGTCAGGTCTCTGGTGTTGTGTTTCAGGTGTCTGTGTGTTCCCTGTTTATTTGCTTCCCCGTCTTATGTCACTCTGTGTTGTTTAGATTTCCTGTCCGTGTCAGGTTGCCATGTGTTAAGTTTGCGTATGTTTTGGGGTTGGTCACTTCCTGTTTCATTTTGACAGTATCGTGTTCCCTGTGGTTAGTTTTGTTTCCTCTGTTATTATTCTCACTGGATTCACCTGTTGCTCCCTGCCGTTTCCACTTGCCCTGATTTCCATGTGTGTATTTAAGCCCTCAGTTTTCCTCACGTCCTCGTCTTCCTAGCCCTGAGTGTGGTTACCGCTGTGAGCTTTGCATCTCGAGTTTTGTATCTCTCGTGTAAGTGGCACCATCCAGGTTTGCATTTTAATACAAATTTTAACCATCATTAAAGCCTTGAGGGTCTTGCACTGGGGTCCCCTGCCTTGAACCTTGAACTGTTAGGTAGATGGATACCATTTGGTACAGTCTTATATAACATGCAATATTTTTACTTTAAATGTCACAGGAGCTCCAGCCACAGTGGATCGATTATATACTGAATACATTAATACTGAAAACTTACTATAACATGAATTTTATGGTGAGACTGAAACATTAAAAAAAACCTTTCGTCTTCATTCTTCTTCCAGGAAAGAAGGCCAACGCTTCCACTGCATGCAAGTCCAAACCCTATAATCTTGCATATTTCTCCACATTAAGTTTATAATGCTCTGTAAAGTGCTATTCTGTTAGTGCAAATGAGCTAAAAGCTCTGATGAGTCAAGGTCCACTTTGGCTAAACTCCCTCTTGGATCTCACTGACTGATCAAAGTCTTCTGCTAGCTGAGACTGTAATCTTCTGACCTCATGTCTAATATTAATAGGCCCGGGAAACCACACTCCCACTGGCAAGAATCTCTGACAAACAATGCTTTGCATCTCCCACAGTTCTCCCAGAGCTTCCAGCTGTAGCAGCCACAGGTTAAATGTTTCATTCTGTCTGCGCTTCAATGGTTTGCTGGGGGTAAACATTTATAGTGACCAAAAAACAAGTCACGGCTTCAGAAAAGGCATTTAAATGAAAAATCACTGAATCCTGTGATTCAGCTTGCATGCATTTCCAAAGACGGATTTAACACCTATGTGTCATGCATTGAGCACATGGAGGGCTTCAGTGAAACCAAACAAGTGCTATTCTATGCATGCATGCATGTGCTCACAAAAGGTTTGAGTCCAAGCACTCTGACACTTGGTAATGAGCCCACACAATCTCCTTAAAGTCACCTGCATCCATCAGTGACACACAGGGGGGATTAGATGGGCTACATCCATACCCTGACAATTCACACTATTCCTACGGAACACCCAGTTTTCCTCCTCTGTACACAGGAACTAAAAATTTGATCTGAGACCCATGAAAAGGGACGCTTTCAGTTTGCTACTTGGCACAGCAAACATCATGTGAATGCAAGCGCATCACATGTGTGGTCACTACAAAGGATGAGCCAAGACAGGGGCAGGAAAATCATAGATCCCCGGACACAAAAGGTCAGCCTCTTCCTGCTCAAATGACTTATTTAAGCACACACAGAGACACCCGCAGAAGATAGATTCTGCAATAAATGTTAGCTCCAACAAATCTCCTCCGAGGATCAAGTGGTCCATTAGAACTGGTAGTTCCAGGACCACCTGGCCTCTACAGATTAGGTATTTAAAAGGAGCAAGAGCACATTTTTTTCTGAGTGACAGATGAGACTCTTAAGCCCCTGGAATTTCCAGTTCCTCCAAATGATGTAGCCGTGTGAAAGAAGAAAGGAAAACTGTTTCGAGCTCTATAATCTATGTCATGTCATCTGATTAGTTACATCTTTAAAGGGGATTTCTAAAAGAATGGAAGAAGAGATTTTTCAGACAAAAAATGAAAGAAAAAAGAAGTCGTAAATTCAAGCGAAACCTGGCAAGTTTAAGCCCAGCAGCTGTTACAGTACATATCTCAATTATACCACGAAAATTTCCCACATTAAGACTCTGGATGCTGTTGATTGTTGAAAAGAAATTTTTGTAACATTTGGAGCTAGACCAGGTGGTTTTCCAACATATGGGTGTAGTAAAGAGTAGCTCACATCAGGGGTTTGAGCACAGGACGCCAAAACAGCTCTTCATGCTGAAATGTACTGATTAGGATATCTTTGACCTGGGCTCTAATTAAATGGTAATCCCCTTTAACAGACAGCAACAGCTACTCAAATCTTTTTATCCCTGCATACCCTGAGGCATCCCCCCAGTAACATAAATCTTGCTCTCCAACCTCCACCCCTCTCCTTCTAGGCTGCTGAAAGTGAGAAGCTGGCACCGGCTGCAGAGATGCAGCTCACATTTCGAGACAAAGCTCAATCCTCTGTCAGAAAGGAGACACTTTCCAAAGCAGGCCTGCCATTTATCACCAGGAACCTGTTTTTCTGCCCGTTTCCCTGACTCACACCTCCATGCTGAAAGGCTGCCCAGGAAAGTTGCCTTTCGACCGGGAGAGACTAACACCCTGTCGGGGATTACGCTCTGCAGAGCTTCTCCATTGTCGTGCGTGACTGGACAGTGAGTGGATGCCACCTAAATTACCTCTGCTCCATTTCCCTTGGCCCTGAGAGTGGTGTGTTTCATTAACAGTATGGAGGGGGAAAAAATCTATTCAACTACGCAAAGGTATGCAAGGTGATCCAGCCTTTGTTTGAGTTTCACACTAGCAGAAAGAGATAGGTCAAGGAGGTGCTGACAGCGTTTGCGTCAGCACAGTATTCGTTCTGTAAAGTTTGGATAAACCGCATTTTCGGTAGAGACTTTTGCCCCCGGAGCACAAAGAGCCCAAAAATTTACATCCTGAGAGTTATCAACACTGCAACAGCCCTGCTTTTGTCTGAGTGCGCAGACGATTAAAAGCAGCTGAGACTGTTTTACAGAATCCTGACACTGTCGAAATTTTAAATCAAGTTAAACACACAACACGGATGCAACTTGGTGCGGCGGAGTTTCCAGTCTGAAAAGAAACTCAATCACAAGTTTTAAACACACATCTCCAACTCTGGCTGACAAGTCAGAAACTGTTTACTGTGGCTTACAACTGAGGGTCAGTAATCGCGGCAGGCACGCCCAGCTTCCCTGCACGAGTCCATCACAGCTTTCTCACAAGCCTGCCACCTCTGGATTAAAAGAAGAAAAATGCCAGCTTTGCAACTTAACATTCTGCATGTATTCTATTACAACAACTCACCTCTTTCCTGAAGCAAAAAAAATGTAAACCTCCTGCAACATCAATGTTGAACTGACAAAAGAAAAACTAGAGGGTGCCTGAAAGGTGTGTGTGTTGATTTTTCATGAAGCCATGATTCCATCTGGATTAGCAGAGCTCTCTTGGATTGAGGCCAAAAAAACAGCACACTTGAGATCAGTCTCCTCAAAAACCTTCAGTCAGCCTATTTTCACACTCATGCAGCCACCTGCTCAGTGTGCTAAACAAGTTAAGAGAAAAATGGCACTATGTGCATTTTATGGTTGTTTGTAGTCCAAGTAATGGACAACAGTTGTTGTCTTTGAAAGGAAGATAACAATGTTAAAATGCAGATGAAAGAGGTCTGATAAGACCATGTGCTGCAGGCTGAAAATCACATGAAAACTAGAAATGTTCTACTGAGAGCCGACGTCCATGAAGGCCAATGGCCCAACACTCTGTTTGAAGGGAGACTATCTGAATCTGCACCAAGATGTAACCGGTTGTTTCCATGGCAGCTTTTGAGGTATTTTGTGGACATCAGTCCAGCAAGGCAAATGTCACTGGAGACATCATTACTATCATTACCACACCAAGTTTGACAGGATGGGGAGAAAGCCAGCTTTAATAAATGTGTAATAAATACAAGTTTTTACCCCGTAGGGAAATGCTGTTTATAGTCACCCAAACCAGATTTAAATGATTTAAACAAAATATATCTTCACATACATAAATTTAATTAAAAACCCCATCCATGTTTTGCTGCTTATCCTGGTGGTGACAGGGGCAGCAATCTAAACACAGATGCCAGACCTCCCTTTCCCTGTCCAAGTCTTCCAGGGGGACACCGAGGTCTTCCCAAGCCATCAAGGAAATGTAATCTCTCCAGGGTGTCCCAGGATTGCCCTGGACCTCCTACCAGTACGACGTGCCAAAAACAATTTACCCAGGAGGCGCTCAGGAGGCATCATTGTCAAATGCTCAAACCACTTCAGTGGCTTTTGATGTGGAAGAATAGCAGCTCTGCTCGGAGCCCCTCCCATAATACTGATCTCGAGGGCTGAAGGCAAGTGGCCTGTCCAGGGTGTACCCTGTTTCTCACCCTCTGATCAAATAGCCACCGGCACCCCCTGACACTGTAGTGGAAGAAAATGGATGGATAAAGAAAAATCACTAGGTTTATGAAGTGAGGTTTCAATATCAGAGAGTCCACCTGTTCATTATAAGCCCAGAGGTCTGTCCTGCTGATACCCTGCTCATACCCTACTGTGATTTTTAAAAATTATTTCTTAAAGAAAAAAACAACTGCAACTGCTACGTTTGCTAATTAATCCTATGAGCTTATTGCTCCAGGTAAACATTTCACACATGAATGGAATACAAAACCAGGCACGTGTACAGCATAAAACCATTTTACCCATATCCATGCCTGATTGCATATGCATACGTATGTATGGGTGGGCAATATGGGTAAAAACTGCATCACGATATAAGTACTTCATATTGGTCGATATCGATAATTATTGAATTTTTTTTGACCTATTTAAAATAAGGACTAGTAGAAAAATATGCTACATTTAAACATTTTATTTCAAATTTAACCTTCCTCAGAAATGGCAACACAGCCATGAAAAACACTCAAATAAAAAAAAGTCCTTATCCTTATATACATTAGTGCTAGGCACTGATGTGGAATACCTTTCCATAGTGGTCTGATGCTGCAGTCTTTCAACAGTAGATGCTGGTTGCTAACAAACTCGGCTGTGCTCTAAAGGGTGGGATTAGCTAAGGTGGTAAAACAAGTTAGTCGTATTGCCGGTCTGGGGGTGGGGGGATACAGTCCTGCACAATTTGCAGACAACATTGGTCTGAGTACGGTCCGACTGAAAAAATCCGAAAAACTGCCAAACTGGTGAGCTGACCTTTGCTTTTTTATTCACAATTTCTTTGCTTGCTGTCACGCTCATATTCCACTTTTCACTAGGGGTGGGCGGATCGATACTTATATCGATAGTATCGATACTTATATCGATAGTATCGATACTTATATCGATAGTATCGATACCAGGTGAGGATCGGTATCAGATCGATACCAAATTCCCAGTATCGGCCCACCCCTAATCTTCAAAGCCACCTGGCAGTTCCGAGCATGATGCTCACACAGTCTCACACCGGGTATGTGGCCCTC
>VOQJ01017071.1:12435-25600 GCA_015052665.1 Apistogramma diplotaenia | reverse complement strand
AATATATAAAATATAAAATTATTTACACATATATATATATATATATATATATATATATATACATATATATATATATATATATATATATATATATATGGAGGTGCTTGCCTTGAGTCTTCCAATCTCAAGCTTCTGTGGGTGGTTTGCTACCTTAGCTGGACTGTGTTCCTCCTTTTATTGTTTGTCCAATTCATTTTTTTCTGCCAGTCCTTTAGGCTTTAGTCTACTCTCTGTGGTTTTATGATCATTAACCAGCATTGTAGTGTTGGGTGAAGGAAATGTGGCCAAAGTGTTGGGAAGAAATTGTCACTTCTGGACTTTCCAACTTTATTTTCTTGTTTGCCAGAAATGGTGAAAATCCACACCATGACATTGACCTTTAAAGTGCAAAGAGGTAACAAGACAATGACTGCAGCAAATAAACCCAGACCCAGACCCAGGAAAAAATGTCTTACAGATGTTTTTATGGAAAGATTGCATTATACTTATTAGCCAATAAAACCACCCGAAACATTTTTTGGCACATTTCATGTTTGGATTTATTACAAATATGATTCCATTTCTGCATCAAACTACCCCTTTTTTAAAATATGTGCAGTCACTGGCATTGGGTTTTACTCAGCTAAAAGTACTTGCTGCTCTTTGAGAAACCTGGAGTCAAGAACAAAAACCTTTTCAAAGTGATTGTTATAAAATGTAGCAAAGACACAACAACAACAACAACAAAAGAATAAGAGCATGGCTTTTCATCCACAGCTCAATATTTCTTGTCCCCGTTCTCTGTTTTCCTTCATAAATCTTACACCTCCTTTCCTGTCATCTGCCTTGATCCCCCTCCACACCTTCCTCCACCTCATCACCATCAATGTCAGAGCTCCCTCTGCCCTCTTCTTCTTCTTCTTTCCCTTTACCTGGTCTCCAGCCCAGTTTGTATGATCTTTCCCTCTTTTAAAAGGCTTTGCTGAACAGCACTGACAAGATCCACATACACACAGACAAACACACTCCCTACCAACCCACAGTGACCTTTACATGCAAGATTATGAGGCTAATTCAATTGAAATGATCCACCAGCTAATGGATAAAGATGATATCTAATTTGACCAACTGCTGTACCACATTTTTCTGCATTTACAGTATAGCTAAACAGCAGTGATGGAAAGGTAGATACATAAAAAGACGGGTTAGTTATAAAGATCCCCTGTAGGATGCACCTTACCGAGGTACTCCACACAACCATCCATCCAACTTCTTTTTTCCTGAGATGTATTATTGATAAATACATTTTTCATCAGACAGGTTCCTTTGACATGGGTTTCTGAATGTGAATGAAAGGCAACGAGGTTATTCATACAGTATAACAAGAGAGATGAGGTAGAGCACCTGACACATGAGCTCACATCAAGCTGCTGTAAAATAATAATGGGACATGTGGGACCATATCTGTGGTCTTGCTGCATACTCATGGCCAACTTTAGTTTTCAGCAGGATTTTTAATATATTTTGAGTCACAAAAATAATCTGCAACCAACAAGCCCTGAGCCACTACTGATCTTTCTGCAGTTTCACCACTATTCAGCTCATAAATCTACTGTAATAGAAGCTAGTTAGATTTTTACTTCTGGCTTACAGTAGCTTATTATTTTGGAATATTATTGCATTATTATTATTAATCTCTTGCTCTCTTTCACAGTTTTGTCCTCTCTCTCCCCTCAGCCCCAGATGGCTGCCCCTCCCTGAGCCTGGTTCTGCTAGAGGTTTCTTCCTGTTAAAAATAAGTTTTTCCTTCCCACTGTCTCCAAGTATTTCCTCACAGGGGGTCGTTTTCACTGTTGGGTTTTTTCTGTAATTATTGTAGGGTCTTTACCTTTACCATAAAGTGCCTTGAGGTGACTGTTTTTGGTGCTATGTAAATAAAATTGAATTATTCAGTTACCTCTTATTCTATGTTAAAAAAGCATTCTACATGTTTTACTTTGCATTATTGTGAACTATCGCTATATACCATATATACCAAATTGCCACGAGTTGTCTTTTGCAATTAGTATGTGCTCAAATACGTGTAAAGTTTTTTTTTTTCATATTTAACTAGTCAAAACTTAGATATTTTTAATGTATCTGTCCCATAGATCCTGATTCATTTTGATGGTAACAAAGACCAGTGGAAATTTGAGGCTTTTATCTTTAATACACTAAGTACAGGGAATGAATAACCTGGCTGATATCAATACATGTTTGTGAATGGATTTGTGCTTAATGATAGTGTCCTAAATATTAAGACTCTAAAATATAAACCTAAGACAGACAGGAAGCTGTGTTACCCATGTTATTTAGTTTCAATAAATTTGATGCACATCTTTATAAAACTCCATCCTGTCCTGCAGCGCAGCTGTGGAATTCACTGGTCAACCGAGAGTTTGAATGAAGCTCGTTTACGTTTGCTTGCATAAATGGAAGTTGTTAGACTGAACGGAGCACTAATTAGCATTCAAGCGTGTGATGCTGACTTGCACCGAGTTTACTGTGTGTGCAGATGTAACAGTGGATTTATACTTCTCTGTTGAAGCTACACCATAGGTACATCACAACTGCAAACCCTTTTGAAACCCTACACTGTAACATGGGCAGTAATGTGATGTGCACCTACCTAATAATGGAGCTACACATTGACACAGCCTGCACAGGCATAAATGCTGGCAACTGTGATGGCCACGTGTGTAGGGTACATTGTAGGTTCTGTGTGCATAGATTCACTGCAGGAGCTCATTTAACCTGCTTCTCTGAGGGCTAGTTGCTATTGATCACTGCATTTAAGAATGAATGTGTATGTGTGTGCCTGAAATTGAATGCCATTCATGCTCTGCTCCATTTTATATGCCCTCTGTAACTATGCTCCCTTTATGGCAGTCTTCAATAACTAAAGAATACAAAACTCAACGTTTATTAGCGTCCCTAAACAAAATACAGAAAACTGAGGCACATTGAGTTAAAGCTGACTGACTGCCTTCACTGCTGTTTTTATTATTGAACTCTTTTATAAATTTAGAGTGAGCGATCATGTGAGATTTGTACCTCCATTTGACAGACTGCAGATTACACATGCAGATATGCCCAGAGGCGGCACAGAGCTCCATATGCATGTTAGATATGAAAGGGTAAATCAGTAGGAAATGTGTTAACTGACAGTTTGATGAACTGACAAACAGCTTTGTCAGTTCATTGAGATGTTATTGGTTGAACTGTTCAGTTACAGTTTCAATCTTTTGCCTGAATTTCTTTGATACAGAAGAGCTCCCTTTATGTTCGACATTTTACTCCAAGGCTGGGGCAGCGCTGTGGTGGGAGAATGTGCTAATAGGGACTCAAATGTACCCTCTGTGTGAACATATGTGACTTAGTGAGAGAGAGCAGGGAAAAAGTGAACTCTGTCAATCCGTTCCTGTCAAGTTCTCAACTTGTGAGAGAGAGAGGGCTGCTAGAACTGGCAGCCAATGTGTTTTTCTAGTTTGGTCTGGATTTCTTTCTTTCTTTCTTTCTTTGCCTGTCTGCCAGACTGTCTCATTGCCCTTTTCCTTCTTACTCTGTGCCAGCCTGGTGGTTTAATCAGAAAAAGCAGCTGGGGACAGGGAGAGGAGCTTGTTTCTAAGCCTGGCTGATTTACTGGCTCCTCAGACCTTCTTTATGTCTCACCGGCTAATGGGGCTAGCCTGGCAGCTTCACCGCAGGTCGACAAAAAGCCAGGCTGTAGACAGGCAGGCTAGTAAAGTATATAGCACACATGATGTGTGACAGGATGTGGCTGCGATGACTCAACATACAGTGCAGGTTCTAAGTAATCCCTATGTTTAATGTAGCCCAAGCTCTGTATGGTGAAAGACGGGCAAGAAATTTTAGATTAGAGGTTTTAATATTTTATATCTTTACATTATATTCATTGCTGAAGGGCAACTATTGCCATGGCAACAGCTGTAGTCTGTCCCTCTCAGTTTTTTTTTCTGTATTTCTGTCTAGATCTGTCTGATGTGGTCTTTCCTCACATCAACCAGCCACCCTCAGTTTTTATTAATCACATCAGAATTACAGCCAGCAGGCAGATTTTTTCTATGACCTAATATCAATCATCCAGATTTACATTTTCTTCTCTGCTCAGTATATGAGGCTAGTAGGTTATAAATACTAACTATGTTTTATGCTATAATGCAGGTCTCACTAAATGTTCTGAACTACACAAATATAATATACTTATAATGGCCTTAAAAGCTGATTATTACTTGTACCTTTAAAGTCTACAATATCTGTATTTTTATTAGTATTCTAGTTTGGAAGAAGGTTCCTGGGTGGACCTCCTGCTGGAAAGGCACGGGCACATGCCTGCCAGGCTAACTGCTGATTCCAAATGAGCTCTGGGTGTGGCTCCCCATGTCTCTATGACTGGAGACCTGTTCAGGATGTAACCTCCATGTTATCCATGACAGCAGGGATAGGCGCCAAACCCCTACGAGTCTAAGCTGAATAAACAGCAAACAAAATAGATGGATTCTGACACGTATTACACCCATGACTCAGTCTTTTGCTGTTTTGAAACACTATAGAGACATTAGAGACACAGGCCCTGAAATAATAATTTCCCTTTGATTTAAATTTGTATACCAGAGTTCAACTCTTGAATACAAAAACACAATGCCAACCAAATGATCTATTTAATAGCAGTGTCATAAGACAACTGAGGTTATTTGTGTGTTTTCAGTTACAAAAACAAACAGTTAATCTGCATACTGTATGTTCCATTCAGAAAAATCTGGCTAAGATTGTATTACATGAATGTATTACTTAATAAGGCAGCTTTTTTTAAAAACAAAAAAAAGAAATCTTTGTTTTCCTTGTCATAATTAGGGCTTGTTGCTGATATCAGAAACTTGGAGTTACATTAACCCTCGAGATTTCTCTTAAGTTGGGTTGTATTTGTTTTTCTACATGAATGCTGGTGATTTCAGCATATCTGCTCACTTTCAGCCTGACTGCAAATGCAAATAACTGCAACGTGAACAAACGTGCATTCTGATGTGTCTCTGTCACTTTTCCAACCAAGAAATGATGCAAAGCTAAAACAAAGCAAACAACTGAAGCGGAGACACCGGCGTCAAAAAAATTGATTGTCGCCAGTGTGAGGTCTTTATTGTCAATTTTGAATGATGTCATTATCACCACGGTGAGCTACAGCACTTATTTTTATTTTTGCAAATGAAAAGGCAACCAGATTTCAATTTGCAGACAGGAAAGCATCTATCTGTAAACACGACAAATCTTGACGCTATCTTGACATGTAATAATGCTTGCTGTAAATGGTACGCAGATTAAACTACTAGGTAGACCTTTAGAGGAAGACTAGAAGATTGACAGATACATAAATCAGAGAGACAGAAAGGTGTACAGGGACAGAGCTATGACAGATTAAGTTTGTCTCCTCTGCTCTTCATAGTGTTGGTGACAGGGATGAAGATAAATATACACTAAGAGAGCCCAACACTACAGACAGATATTTGCAGAGAGAGACAGAAGCAAGTACTTAAAGATATCCAGAGTTTCACCTCTGCTTCATTATTATCCTTTTGCCTCATGTTTCTGTCCATTCAGTTCTCAAGATCCAAGCACGCAGGGGCAAACGGCCATACCTGAAGTCTCACGCGTCCCCATGGACACATCCGCGCAAGTGCACGGATGTCACGCATGCACGCTACACAGGTGCACATGCGCAGACATCATAGTGTCACATTTTGTTCATTAAGTCACATTTGTGCAAACACGTCCGTACAAGAACACTTATCCTGCTGCTCTCACCTCCGGTGGTTGCCAAGCAACAGCACATATCCACAGATTGTTTACAGAGCCCTGCAATATAGTTCATCTCTAAGGGGAGGCGAGACAGAGACCGATGACACAATCTCCTCAGATGAAAAGAATAAGGTGGGCCAGCCCTTCACAGGCAAGCGGGCAGTAATGTAATGAGGCCTTTCCCTCCCCAGTGTACGATGTGAAATGACAGATGAAAGAAATGTTTTGTGATTTAATTCTGTGTTGCTGAAGCGAATACATCCATCTAGATCTCTGGTATGGGAGGGCATGTGACACGTGGAATCTGTGTCATGTATCGTTATTGTTTTCATTAACTCTGAGGGTGAAAGAGATAAAAACGCACTTGAACTATCCCTTTCAGTGCCAATGCGATGCAGAAATAATAATGGTTCTGCTGTTCAAGCTTTGGAAAAGGAGATGACACATGGGCACACCCTCAAGGACTACACATGAAGCCTCTAAACTGGGTATTTACAGATTGGTGACAAATTGAAGGAAAAACCTTAACCCTTGACCCCTACATTGACAGTCTGGCTTTGTAAGCCATGCCCTTAAAGGTAAGGGTCACTGAAAATCAATGCAAAGTTGTTCTTAGTGATTATCTTTTTTAACTAGCCACTGCAGGCTCTGAGTAATTTTACAAAAATACTGTTGTTCTGGCAGAACAAGAAGAATAAATTAGACCTGTGCTGCAGAACCAAGTGAAATGTATGGTGGTGTTTCCACTGACATGACTGTGTTGATTCCTGAAAGCTGCTGGAACATCTGAAGACCACAGCCCACCATGAGGGCTCGCCGGGTCGGGGGGTAGGTCAGCATCCGCCAGATCACCGGGCCATCTGGAGACAAGCAAAAGTACAACAGAAATCAATTTTGAACTTAGGCTTGAACAACTTAGCTGCACAACATGTATGTGTATTTATAATTTAATTCTCCAAATGCTCACACATGTCACAGGCTGACATGAGCATAAAAACTCACTTTGTCTCCAACCTGCTCCACCTGAACTGTCCCGCCAGTCCATTCATTCATTTCTAATCCTGCCCATCCGGGTCACTCCCTGTGAAAATCTTCAGCTTCTTTTTCTCAGTACCACTGTCTCATACATCATAGCAGGTCTCACTACCATCATGTAAACCTTCCCTTTTACTTTTGCTGCTATCCTTCTATCACCAATTACCCCCGACACTCGTCTCCACCTACTCCATCCTGCCTGCTCTCGCTTCTTCAAGTCTCTGTCAGGGCACTGTTAATTTATAGACCTGACCTGTAATGCTAAAGGAGCATTGACTTCCCCTGTGAAACTTAGATAATAAAATATAAGAAACTAATTGTTAACATAAGAGGGAGTTTGTTTTCTTCTAATTACAAGCTAGCTTTCACTTCCCATTTTCAAAGTTTGAGCCAAGATACACTCAGCAGCCACTTTATTAGATATGCTAGACAGTCTTGGGTTAAACTCCCTTCTGCTTTCAGAGCTGCCTTAATTATTCTTACCATACATGGCAATGTATGGTAGTTTTTGGCCCATATTGGCATGATAGCATCAGACAGTTGCTGCAAATTTGTTGGCTGCACATCCATGCAGTGCAGTACCTACAGCCATGATGGGAATCTCCAGTTCCACCACATCTCAAATGTGCTATATTGGATTGAGTACAGTAAATTCATTTTCATGTTCAAGAAACCAGATAATTCGAGCTTTGTGACATAGTGTTATCCTGCTGGAAGCTGCCATCAAAAGATGGGTACACTGTGGTCCTAAAAGGATGGACATGCAGCTGTACTCAGGTAGGCTGTAGAGTTTAAACAATGCTTAGCTGGTACTAAGGGGCCCAAAGTGTACAAAGAAAATATTCCCCACACCATTGCAACACCATCAGCAACCATTGGTCCAGGATGGCCATACAGGATGGATTCATGTTATGTACTCCAAATTCTTACCCTACCACTTGAAAGCTGCTGCAGGCAAACCTCATCGGACAAAGCAATGGGTTTCCAATCTTCTGATAGGCAGTATCAGTGCTCTTCCTGCCTCATACTGATGCTTGGCTTGAACTTCAGCAGTTTGTATTGTGTTGTATTGACCATGAGCAGTTGAACAGATGTATCTAATAGTGTGTGTAAAAGTGTGTGAGTGGAAGTTAACTTGTGGTGCTTTAATATTTAACACAGTGACATGAGAGTGCTGCCAACTTTGAACACGAGTATCTGACTGTGAACGAGTGAACGACACACAGCCCATTCAACTTAATGAAGATCTCGTTAAAAAAAAATGCCACCAAAAATGTCCATAGCATGTTTATGTTTTTGTGTTTATGTTAACATAATGAGTTGCACTCCCCTCAAATTGGAAATCATTGGTTTAACCCTCTGTGGAAGCAACCACAGTTACTCTTGAATGTTCTGGAAAAACATACAAATTTGCCTTATTTTCTGAGTGCCATTTTCCTCTTTCAGATGGTGGATATCTCACTGTGGGATGGAACAAATACCCGAATTTGGCTTTGGCCACATGGAGTCCTACTTGGCTCATCATCGGAGCCAGACTGCAATTTCCAACACACGCAGGCAAGCAGTTCTTTCGGGAGGAGAAGTCTTAATAGGATGAGAGAATGGCTGGACAGGCATGGAGCTCTGGGATAAAGAGGGAGACATGCAGAGTGCTAACAGATCAGACAAACAAGTCTGCGCACACACAGAGACACACACAGGTAATGTGGGAATACACGAGTGACCGTGCAAACACAAGCAGAAAATATAAAAAAGGACGCATGAGCCTGCACATATGAGCTGACACACACAGACTGAGTATTTTGGAGCAGCTGTGTGTGGGAGGACTTTGGACCAGTGAACATCTCCTTTAGCTGTTTGACAAGCAGACTGTATAAAGGAGGCTCCTGCTGACACACAAACACACTTAAGCCTACCTTTTAATGCCTGCATGTCAGGCCTCTTTGGACGATGTTATCATCAACTTTGAGTCTTTTCAAATCTGAGACGCTGCAAGAGACTTTTTAACTTTCACCTATTTGTCCACATTTTCATCAAAGATGCCACGTCTCATCTTTTTTCTTTTTAAGAGATTGGAGGCAATTCTCACAGCAGTGTGAAGCAATCAAAACTGTAACTTTCTATGGCTCATAATGTTTAAATAAATCGTGCACAACGGCTCAATGTGACACCTACATCCTCTCCAGAAGTGTCTCAGCAAGCCCTGAATTTATTTTGTGAAGCTTTGTTGTTCAGCAAGACATTTTCAGAAAACATGCATCACTCAAGTTTCAGGTAATTGGGTTTTGGATGCTTTGTTAAACACCAGCTCATCTCCATGTCTATACAGTGTCATGATTATGGCTTTGAAACTGACAGTCTTATACTAATAATAACTTGGATCTGTAAGCAACTAGTAATTAAAACACATTACATGCAACTCTATCTAATATTCACTAAAAGTGACACGACTGGAATTTCACATAACGAACCTCAAAATAAGCAGGGATGAAGGGAGCTTGTTCGCTGATTAAATCGTATGCATGTGGGCACATACTTAGGTCTATAACTTCTTTCTAGTTTGCCTCTGTACACCACTTTAAATGAATCAATGTGTGATTGAAGTTCAGACTCTCAGCTTTAATTCTATATAATTTATATAGAATTTTTCTAAGTTAAATTTAATATATATAAAAGAATAGAAGCTCAATTAAAAAAGAAAGTTGGGAATCTGTGTAAAATGTAAGTAAACACAGAATGCAAACCTTTCATGAAAAATATCGGCTCACGTTGAATTTGATAGCAGTAACACATTTCAAAAGAGTTGGGAGGGGGGCAAAAATAATTACTAAAAAGAAACAGCTGGAGGGACATTTTGCAACAATTTGGTTAACTGGCAACAGGCCAAGACACATGAAATTAAAAGAGCATCTTAGAGAGACAGAAATTCACCAATCTGCAAAAAACCACACTACAATTCCAGAATAATGTTCCTGGTTACAAAATTGTGAAGGCTTCAAATATCTTGTCATCTACAGTGGATTATAGCATCAAAAATTTCAGAGAATTGGGAGAAATCTCTGTGGGCTCAGGAACAGCTCCCGAAATCGTTTCCTGTCAACACAGTTCATCGTGCCATCCACAAATGCAAGTCAGAGCTTTGTCATGGAAAGAAGAAGCCATATATGAATATGATACGTATCTCTTCTGAGCAAAAACTCATTCAAAATGGACCGAGGCCCATCCATTCTCTTCCGCTTAAGCGGAGCTGGGTTGTGGGGGCAGCAGCCTAAGCAGAGAAACCCAGACCTTCCGATCCACAGCCACCTCCACCAGCTCATCTGGAGGGACTCCAAGGCATTCCCAGGACCAGCCGAGAGATCTCTCCGGTATGTCCTGGGTCTGCCCCGGGGCCACCTCCCGGTAGGACATACCCGGAACACCTCACCCAAAAGGCGCCCAGGAGGCATCTGATCAGATGCCCAAACCACTTCAACTGGCTCTTTTCAATGTGGAGGAGCAGTGGCTCTACTCTGAGCTCCTCCCGAATGGCTGCACTCCTCACCCTATCTCTAAGGGAGAGGCCAGCCACCCTTCGGAGGAAGCTCATTTCAGCCGCTTGTATTCGCGATCTTGTTCTTTCAGTCACTACCCAAAGCTTGTGACCATAGGTGAGGGTAGATCGACCGGTAAATCGACAGCTTCACTTTTACGCTCAGCTCCCTCTTCACCACGACTGACCGGTGCAGCGTTTGCATCACTGCAGATGCAGCACCAATCCATCTATCAATCTCCCGTTCCCTTCTCCTGTCATTCGTGAAAAAGATACTTAAACTCCTCCACTTGGGGCAACAACTCATCCCTGAGCCGGAGTGGGCACTCCAACCTTTTCTGAGTGAGGACCATGGCCTCAGATTTAGAGGTGCTGATTCTCATCCCAGCCGCTTCACTCGGCTGCGAACTGGAGGCCACCACCTGATGAAGCCAACAAGACCATATCATCTGCAAAGAGCAGAGACGAGATCCAGAGGCCACCAAAGTGGAAGCCTTCTGCCTCATGGCTACGCCTAGAAATTCTGTCCATAAAAATTATGAATAGGCAAAGTGAAAAAAACATTCTGTGGTTAGGTGAGTCAAAATTTGAAATTCCTTTTGAAAACATGGACTGTAGAGCAGTGAGAGGAGGGCATGAATAGGGAATGCTACACAGTGGTAAACACAGCCCTAATAAAAATGCATTACTGTACTCACTATTGGCAGCCACAACACATGTGGAGTGTATGGCAGCTATCTTATAGTGGCTCCACTGAATGCTAACATCTGTAATTTTAGGGCTATTGGTGGGATAGAGGCTTGCGCTAATTAAAATTGAAACACCAGCAGTTTTGAATATTGACTGTTACCAGAGATGGAAAAAAATATCAGGCTCCCTCAGCCCTCGTTGCACAGATTTAAACTCTATGACTGTTTTGCAATATTTTGCTTATGACTCCAATTTTGTGATCATAAAATTCTTGTGATCATAAAAATTGTTGAACTCCTTCAGCATTCAGTAGAATAACGTGTTCAGACCCTTCAGCTTCATTTTACTCACAACTATAAACCAGCAAATTTAGCTGGGAATGGCTTCTCACACAGCTACTGTATGTTTCTCAAGAGAGAGCCTGTTATTGTTTTTAAAGTCAATGTTTACTATTAAGCTCTCCACAGACAATAAAGAGAAAGCGGTGCATTTATGTGCTGAGCCATTTCCACGGCACAGTTTGATCCCCGCAGAGCAGACTGATCTGATTAGCCGACAGGGAAATCACGACTCACGGACTCGAGTCAGCTGTCAAGAGGGTTGAGACCTAATGGCGACATGAAGACAAGATAACATGCACGCATACACACACACACACACACACACACACACACACACACACACGCACATGCAATCAAGTATACAAATGCAGCATGTTTTTCCTGATTGGGTTTTCCATGCAGAATAACATGAGATCAAACCAACAGCATAAGTGAAGGGTTATACACAGACTCAGAGATAAACCCGCAATACACACGGCTTCATTTCCTCAGCTGAACACCGCCCAGCTGTAATTTAATCAGATGAGATATTGAAAAAGAGGGATGGCAGTGAAAAACAAGCCAGCGGGCTACCAGTGAGCCACAAGCGCAGTGATTACGCCTCATAATACTGCAGTAATTGCATGTTAGTTTTCCACGCTGAACCTTTCCAGTCACATCTGCATCACTTGGATTTGATCTACCCAACAATTACCAACAATTCAGCCTAAAAAAAGAAAAAAATACTCTTCATATTGTCTCGCCATCAGGTCGTACAAAGCTTCAGCTGAGTTGTGGATCATAGCTGAACACATGAAACAAGCAAATATACTGTACATGATGGTGTAACAGTTTCCAGTAGAAATGGAAATACTCACACGATGCTCAACAGAGGAACACAACTACCCAATAAGCTGCGATTAATACTTCCAGCATCACTACCTGCACAGATCTGCTTTGATTGCTCATCTTATCGGGTTTCAATCCAGTAAAAAGCTTCACTCTAACACTTTCTAATCCGATTTGTTTGCGCAGTGAACTGGGGAAGCCTGGGATGTGTGTTTAATGTTTCCCTCAACTTCTTTGCCTAATCTTTGATATTCACTGAAGGAATGGCCAGTTAGTGGTTTTGCTTGGCTACTTGCTTTTGGGAAATTTAGCCCAGCCAGATGTTCCTTTTTATTCATACTTCAAACATGTGCCACAGTCATCTCCATGAAAAATGCAGTGGGAAGAGGAAATAGAAAGAGAGGAACTTTGCTGGAAGCATACTTTCCAGGAAAACGGGCACGGATCCAGTGAGAGGACTTACAGTTATGGATTTCCATATTGATTGTAAATCGTCTGTAAATCTGTGAAATCTTTTATATCTATAGGTCAGTACATGGTCAGTGCACCGGGAGGGGATACGCTAGGATTGATTAATGGCCAATCAAGAAAACAAAGAAACTCAATAGAAGTCACTGGAGGTCAGTCTTTTAAGAGGAATGGTCTTGTATTTAGATCAGACAGGAATAGCTACTTCTATCCCATCAAATCAACACGTCTTGGGGAAGTAAGTGGCTGGAAACAGGTTGCACTTCTTTAACAGGCAGGCTGCAATCAAGGACCGAGGCCTTGGCAGCCAATCTGTAGTCCTCCTCCTCACCCCCCCCCCCCCCCCCCCCCCCCCCCCCCCCCCTCCCCCCCCCCCCCCCCCCCCCCCCCCCTCCTCCCCCCCCCCCCCCTCCCCTCTCCCTCTCTCCTCCCCCCTCTC
>VOQJ01017070.1:50096-61146 GCA_015052665.1 Apistogramma diplotaenia | reverse complement strand
GTGTGAACCTGCTTTCATCCGTGAAGAGCACAGGGCGCCAGTGGCAAATTTACCAATCCTGGTGTTCTCTGGCAAATGCCAAGCATCCTGCACGGTGTTGGGCTGTGAGCACAATCTCCATCTGTGGACATCGGACCTCATACCATCCTCATGGAGTCGGTCTCTAACCGTTTGTGCAGACACATGCACACTTGTGGCCTGCTGGAAGTCTTTTTGCAGGGCTCTGGCAGTGCTCCTCCTGTTCCTCCTTGCACAAAGGTGGAGGTAGTGGTCCTGCTGCTGGGTTGTTGCCCTTCTACGGCCTCCTCCACATCTCCTGGTGTACTGGCCTGTCTCCTGGTAGCGCCTCCAGCTTCTGGACACTACGCTGACTGACACAGCAAACCTTCTTGTCACAGCTCACATGGATGTGCCATGCTGAATGAGCTGCACTACCTGAGCCACTTGTGTGGGTTGTAGAGTCCGTCTCATGCTACCATGAGTGTGAAAGCACCACCAACGTTCAAAAGTGACCAAAACATCAACCAGAAAGCAAAGGTACTGAGAAGTGGTCTGTGGTCCCCACCTGCAGAATCACTCCTTTATTGAGTGTGTCTTGCTAAGTGCCAATAATTTCCACCTGTTGTGGATTTACTTGGACTTATGTTGTGTTGTTTAAGTGTTGTTTAAGTGTTCCCTTAATTTTTTTTGAGCAGTGTATAATGAGAAGGGGAAATGATAAGGTAATTTCCTGCAAGT
The DNA here is from genome assembly GCA_015052665.1 of Apistogramma diplotaenia. Lineage (NCBI taxonomy): Eukaryota > Metazoa > Chordata > Actinopteri > Cichliformes > Cichlidae > Apistogramma > Apistogramma diplotaenia. The sequence goes on along the minus strand of VOQJ01017070.1, from coordinate 60,408 downwards.
ATCTGAGGACTTTTATTTGCATTCAACAGATCTGGTAACCCTCTGGCCAAGTTGCACGGCTCTTCCATTTTAGAACGGCACCATCTAGAGTTTGGAAAGTTCCTCTTGGCCGACGAGGTGACAAAAAAGATTTGAACGAGAGAATAACTCAAGTTATTTGCATTTTTCATTCAATCACTAATAATGTTTCTCTGCTGCTCTCCTGTGCAGTCGCTGAATATCTACCAGAACCTTAACAGGCGACAGGTAGACCACGTGATTCATCTCATGGACATCGCCATCATCGCCACTGACCTGGCTCTTTATTTCAAGTCAGTACAACTCATTTGACTGCCGTCACGCCCTAATAAGTGCTCGCTTTTTTCTCACTTTTTCTAATGTTTCTACTCAAAATAAATCCAAGAATCCAGAGAAACAGTAAAATGATTCGTCTCCTTGCACCTTTCTAGGAAGAGAACCATGTTCCAAAAGATTGTGGACCTCTCACATACGTACGAGGACGAAAAGAAATGGGTTGAGTTCTTGTCGCTAGAAACAACCAGAAAAGAGATTGTCATGTGAGCGCATCTGACACGCACAATGCTACTGGCTCCTGTACATTTCTGTGAGCCTACAAATTGTTTTCTATTTCAGGGCCATGATGATGACCGCATGTGACTTGTCCGCTATCACAAAGCCTTGGGAAGTGCAGAGCAAGGTGAGAAGCACGGGAATTATTAGTGGTGTTAGTATTCGTTTTGTATTATTTTACAGCATAACTGTGTTTCTCTGTCTTTCAGGTCGCCTTGTCTGTAGCAGCAGAGTTTTGGGAGCAGGGTGACTTGGAGAGGACAGTGCTGGAACAGCAACCCATTGTGAGTTCATACATTGCTGGAGAGTATTTGTGCTCACAAATGATAGAACGTACTTGTTTAGTATTTATATGTATGAGTATAAGACAAGTTTGAAGTAACAAAAACAAAAATTGTTCAGCTAGAGTGCAGGTGACTTTCATGTAAAAATGTAATCTGAAACACTGTGGTGCAGCAGTACTGATGACCGAGGCTCCTCTTGGAATATGAAAGCAGAAGCATGTGTACTGTAGGTACAGACAGTTCTGACGTCTGCAAACGTTTGTTCCTCCCATCAGCCCATGATGGACAGGACCAAAGCGGCAGAGCTTCCAAAGCTGCAGTGCGGTTTCATCGACTTTGTCTGCACATTTGTCTACAAGGTAATATTGATGATTGCATTCTCACTCCGAATATGAGCGCTGCATGTTCCTATCACTGCTTTTCTTGCAGCCTGCTTAGTCTGAACATGTTAAAACCACCAAATCAATTCTCTTTGTTATTACTATTTTTTTCCTGGAGCATCACCAACTGTATACAGCTCTCCTCATCTATGCTGCTCCATGCTGATCTTTCTTCTTATTTGCCTCTTGTCTTCTTAGGAGTTTTCTCGCTTCCACCCACAAATCCAGCCCATGCTGGATGGCATCCTGAACAACAGGAAGGAGTGGAATGCCAAAAAAGAGGAGTATGAGGCTAAACTCAAAGCCATCGAAGAAGCAAAAGCTGCTAAAGAGGCAGCGGCAGCCAGTAAAGGTACAGTTTCTTTAGAAGTATCATAACCCTAAAGTGAATTGTTCAGTGCTTGACTCAAACATTGATGCCAGGAATATGTTTCAAAGAAAGCTGGTACTAGGACACAGTTATACTATGTGCACTAATCCATTTCTACACCTCAGCCACATGCTGATAGTAAGCCAGATAATCCTCTTTAGCCTGGAGGATGCAGCATCTTCAAAAAGAAATCATTTCACATTTTTGGAAGTTTCCCACTTTTTTCCATCCCAGTTTATCTTAAATGAGCTCAGGCACCAGAGGAATAGTGACTTTGTGGATACAACCACCACCACAGGTACTGTAGTGGCTTTGAGAAGGGCTCCCGAACCCCTGCAGATTTTGTTGTGGTTAATCTGCCACAAAACAAGCAATGATAATGAGGTTTTTAGTGCTCTAATTATATACTGATGCATTTTGTTGACTATTCAATTGTTTAACAGCGGCTGCAAACAACCCCGGTGGTGGGTCGGGCTCCAAGACCTGCTCCATGTGCTAAACGACAAAAGAACTGTTTACACTGCTGGGCTCTACAAAGACGCGACAGACTGAGTGTATAATTATTTAAGAACCACAGCCAGATAAGCAGTTGCACCGCGACGGGAAAAAAAAATGTCATGAAAACAGGAGGATGGATACATGAATGCACGGCCCTGTAGAACCTCTTCAGAAAAGTGCTTCCAGTTGGAAAAGAAAAACCTGAACACGGACAGATCTTCACCAAGAACAGCAAAGTTTTATGAGCTTTAAGAGACAATGACCAGGTGAGCCAGAAATTAGTCCAATCTGACCACATCTTGTTAAGCCATCAGTGAGGAACAGAAACCCAAAAGCAAACAACCACATGACTGCATTTGAAGCTAATTTGCTGCCCCGACTCTTAAAATCGTTTCATGACTCAAGAGTGAAGGTGATTTTTACAGTTCGGGTTTCTCTCATCTTAACAAGTTTGCGTTACTGACCGTGTGTGTCTGTGTACTGTATGCGTGTAAGCGAGTCGTGTTTCTCGAATGTACAAATACACACAACTTTTATATTTTATATTCTCTCTTATATTCTGTTTATTTACGCAAACATCTCAGGAGGAGACAACCTACAGTGCATCTGTGTTGTGAATAATAATCTGCACAGAATGTGAGTGCAGTGTTAATTTTTTACGCTCAGGCCTCTAAACAACGTTTATCTGTTTGGGGCTTGAATTGTTTAAAATACTACAGTAGTAAATACATAGTTTTCACAGAACATACAGTAGACAGTCATCCTTTATTCATCTTCGAAAAGGAATCCAATGTTGACTCCTTCCAGTCACTTACTATTTACAAATGAGAGTCTGTTTACTTTGTCTGCAGAAAGCCAAAGGTAGATGTTCAGTGATGCTACAGCAACAACTTAAAAAATTAGTTAACAGTGTTTTTTTATGTTTACAGTTAGCAAGTCTGTAGATGCTTACTCATGATGCCTTTATATTGTAAATAAACAGTGTGTGGTTTATGAGTGTGAGACGGTAGCCTCAGATATGTATTTTACAAATATAGTATTACAAATGTCTTATTAAATAAGAACAGGAAATCAGGTAAATCATTGTTTATATATGCACGTACTGAGACGGGCTACAGCATGAGCGTAATCAACTTAAACTGGTTTGAAGTTGTACTGTATTAATCCCCATTTGAAAACTACCCTCTGCACTGGACTCATCCTGAATAGGACCAAGAGTCAGTCAGAATGCAGAAGCTGGGGATCAGAACGAGTAATTAGAGAAAACAACCATGTGGTTCATGTGAAAGGATACTGAAGGAAACACAGGACGAACATGCAAACCGCTCCACGTGACCTACAGTACTCCCAACCCAGGACCTTTGTGCTGCAAGACAACAGCACTAAAACTGAGCCATCAGGCTTTTCTTATAACAGTCCTCGAGTGCAGGCCTTGAAGGCACCAAGGACACAGAGCTGTTTGAAACGGCATAAAGAAGCGACTGAGCTTTGTATAAAGACGTCTACATACTGCTCCATTCCTGTACATATACAGTTAGTTTTCTAGTCTAAAGCTAAAGAGCCTCCCCTGTAATCAGCAATCTGCAAACACTAGCAAAAGTCATGAAGCTGAACAACAAGTTTATCATGCTTTATTTACAAAAGAGTTTCACATATTGAGCTGCAATGGTGCGGGTTTATTAAAGATGACTTTGCAATGTTAGGTCATAATGTGCTGTGGATGTACCTGCTTTTCCTTTTTTTAAATAGACTTAATTTACTTTTCGGTCTGTATTTTAAAGCTTGTACAGTGATGACCCCAATAAAAGCAAGTGTATTTTTAACCGAGTGGATTTACTGCCTGTGAAACTTCCCAAGAACCAACATTACTGTGGGAATCTGGTCACTCATTCATGACTCTTCACCTGCTAAGAGAGCAGCCTTATATCTCGAGCTTCTATTTCTATTACATTTTATCTGAGGAGCTGCACCACAATATCATCATGATTATAATGTAAGAGCATGCAGTATATAATGCTATAATGCAATGTAGAGTTCATTATGAAGGTTACAATATTACACAACACACAAGAGATTGAGGCAACACTTCTGTCAACACTGCACTTTCTACTACTGGTGCCTGACCCCAATCCTGGGATTGCTGCTAAACTAGGCCAGGATTACATCCATGCTCAATTCCCACTGAAGGACAGGTAGGCGCGCGCGCGCACACACACGTACACACACACACACACACTTTAGTTGTTAAACATGTGTTATAGTCTTACTTTGTCGCAAGCAACTAAAAAGTTCAAAGAGTTTAATTCAGGATAAAGAAGATGAACACTTAAAACGTTACATGAAAAATATTTATTGTTCAGCAACACAGGTCAAGAAACACTTCATTTGAAGATGCTGTCAGAATTTGCTGCAGAGACAGAAAAAGAAGAAGATATGTAAATATGTTGGCCTTAAAAAAAATAAAGGATTTTATGTGACAGACTGAAACAGACGGTGCGTGACTCTGCGTTACCTTCAGACAGTTGTTTGTAGATACGCTCCTGCTCCTCTGTGACCTTCTTCTCTGCTTCCTCAACCCTCCTCTCCTCCTCAGCGATGGGCTTCAGGTAGTCTTCACAAGAACAACAACAAAACCCATCACTAGTGCATTTATATTGATACAGAGTGTTTTAATCACAGTGCTATTCATGAGCATGTGTGATGGATTACACGCGTGTATGAGAGCATGAAGACATTTTCACATTAACTTACACTTTACAGGTTCGCAGCCTGCGTTCACTTAGGCCAAGTAGTTATAAGATATCACACTAACAACACAAATAGCTTTTCCTAAAGTTTATCTTGCAAAATCTCTGTCATAATGAGTCAAGTTCAACACTTTTGATTTGGGAAAGATTATATCCATGTTCACACCCACAGCGCTAACAAAGTATCAAAAGAATACCAGGTGAAGAGCATCTCAACCTGTAACCAATATGGTATTTTAGCTTCATACAGAATCCTCGGTACAGTATAGGCAAAGGATTGAAGTAGTTACGAGGAATATTATGGAGATGAGGAGAGGAGAGGAGAGACATCCTGTAATCTGGTGAAGTTACAGACATACTGGAAAATGCTGAGTAACTGACATTTGTTTTTTGTTACATAAATCTGTCACAGCTGCTTTTTATTCTCTCTAATTTCAGTGAGAGAAGATCCTGTACAGCACTTAGGGGGAAATAAAAATTTTGCATTGGAAAAAGAAAAGAGGATTTTGTTTGAATATGCTGTTAGTTATATTTCTTACAAGAAAATCAGTATCAGCTGGTCACAATTTGGGAAAAAAAAATCTAAATCAGCCAGGAAAACTGCATATACAACTGCTCTAAATGCTGTGATGTGTGGTGTTTGTTACATACGAATCGCCATACATATAAAAAAAAAATCTGTTAAATAAAATAAAGGCCTTTAATCTGTTATAAACAAAGGACTTTTCTGATTTTTTGTTCAACTATTTCCACATTATGTTCAGACAGTGACAGACTGACAATGGTTAGCACATGAATGGACTTACCAAACCGCTGTTTGCCATAGATCACGCCGAGCAGCAGGGCAGACCATCTGGCCGTCTGAAATGGAGAAAAAAAAAGAAGATGCAGGCGTGTTATCAAGCGAAACAGGCGTAAATAACCAGCCGACTATGTGTGATTTGCGACATGTCAACGAAATGTACGGAAATACAATTTTCCTTTCTGCTTTATGTCGCGACTATGACTTTCAAACACGCGATGTCATATAGCTATCATATTATGCTTTATTCTGTAGTCCGTATTTAAAAGCACAAGATGTGCGTAGTCACGATTTAACATAATTAGTTAAAAACCGACACAGACAGTCCCAAATGAGCCGTGACGGGGGCGAAGTCCAGCTTTTCTCTGACCTTTCAGCTGAAAAACAGAACAAAACCCCAGCAGTGGTCACTGACTCTCCTTTATCTCAACATTAGTATTCATAATACCTGCCTCAGACAGGTGTGTAAGGTGCCGCAAATACATCTGTTTGCGAGGAAGCGCTCACCTCTCAATGTCACTGCTAGCAAACACTAGCTAGCATGCTACTACAATAACTCCCATTCACCACGATTTCACGCGTCCCTGCATGTATTAGGGGAAGGCTTTTCCTTAGACTTATTAGTCCATTTACATTTACAATCATACCAATATAAAGGTTACATGATAAGTGTTTTACCTTGATGAGCGGCGACACTGCAACGGGAGGAACCATGTTGAAGCAAGGATGTGACTTCCGGTCAAAGCGGAAATAGTTTTTCCACGTTCCTTGACAGACTTTCTAAAGCTTAGCAGAGCGAAATTTGACTTTTATTTGAACTATCTTTTTTTAATGTGACGTTCTCAGTTTTTTTTCTTTCGTTTTTCCACTTTCAGTGAAAACAGTGCTTAGTTAAAATTTACTTTCTTTTTTATTTTATTTTGGAGAGTATTTGTAAAACGCAATATGCATCTCAGAAAAAGGTATGGTGGTGATATTCCCTGTAAACAATATTATAAGTATTCTAGTAGATCACAAACGAAAGTTTTCATGTGAAAAGGCATCAAGAGGAAGTGTCTCATTTAAATGACATACTCAAGTGTCACGTTTAGTTATGGCAATAACATCTGTTTTAAAAAAGTGTGTATTGTTAAGGTATTAATTTGGCATTAGGTCTTATGTGTGAGTACTGCCATTTTTTGGTTGTTTTTTTTTTAATTACGATCAAAATTCGAGTCTCAATGTAGTTTGAAGTGGCTGTAGTTTCTGTTTCTGCCACTAGGTGCTACTGAGTCCCTTCTTCAAAAAGAAGAGGGCGCAGAGGGCCCATCCTTCATCCACCTCAACGCATATTACTCAAGTTTGCAGGCATCAAACAACAGTGTTATTAGTTTGAGAAATGTTGAAGTGTCTTTATTTTCTTTCTCAGGTATTGTCTTATTGTAACAACAGGACAAACTGTAATGTGAGAAGATCCACATAATGAAAAAAGTCATAACTATATACAGTATATCAAAAGTAGTTTGACACAAAATAGCATTTGTCTAAAACTTTGATTAAACAAAAATAAAAGTTTGAATTCGTCATGTAGGAAGGAATGCACAAACAGTATAAAATCATCAGCTGAAAAAGGAAAACAAAAACATTTTGCATATCAAGGATACACTGTAATCATTCTTAAAAGGTTGCAAAGCCTTCAAAGCGTACTTATAAATTAAAGCCCAAAAGAAGAAGAAATTGTGTAAATAGAAACAGAAATACATTAAAATACTGTTATTTCAACAAATGTTTCACGCAGTTTGTTTTACATCTTTTTGGGGAAATGTAAAGTTTGAGGTACGTGGTTTTTCAAAGGACTTAAAGCTAGCCTGGCTCCAGATCTTTGAATTGCAGACCACACCCATATATATGAATATATTTATTTGTTTTCTGATTTGGATGCTATTAAAAAAAAAAATTGATTGATACCTCCTGGCTATTTTACCCAAGTGTCCAGTGTCTAGCATCAATAAACATAATAAATAACAGAACATGAAAATGAGCAACATTAAACAAAAGGCTTGTGCCACATGCTTCTTAATCGTTGTCATAGATGCATTCTGAGAAGAAAAGGAAAGAATGATTAAAAGATATTCCCTGAGATGGTAATAATCATCCACACTCAACAAATAATCAGACATACAGGTTTATGGTTTCAACTTCTGCCACGGCTTTACTTTGGTCGGTTCAGTCATTATATTATTTTAATACACTGATGCTAGTTGCATTGATTGCTTTTTCTCTGCCCTTTGACCTGCATGTCTGCTGCTCAGGGCAGAGAAGGCCAACAGAACACATTTTCTTTTCAAAATGACAGTCTTACTGCTGTAAAATGGAGATGTTCGGCAATAATGCGCAGCACCATGATTGGAGAAAACCAAACACAGCATATCAGCACAAACACCACATGCCAACAGTCAGATACAGTGGGGGAGACACAGGACCCGGGCACCTTGCAGACATTGAGTTGACAATGAACTCTTCTAGACACCAAAGTCAAATGTGAGGCCATCTGTCTGACTAAAAGCTTAACTTACACTGGGATACTGAAATACTGTACACAACAGAATGGCTGAAAGAGAAAAGACCTGAGCTGCTGCAACGGCCCAGTCAAAGTCAAGACCTCAGTCTGATTGAAATGCTGTAGTGGGGCCTCAAGACAGCTGTGCATAAACAAATCCTCACCTCAATACAGTGAGGTTTAAAAATAAAATCCACTTTTTAAAGAGCATATAACTGACTACTTGGGCCCTTATGTTCCTAAAAGTTCAGATGCACAGAAATCTGTTCAGAAAATAATAACAAAGAACTCAACGTACCATCTCCAATATCATCATAGATATCTCCATCACTGTAAACAAATACAAAACCATTAGCACAGTTCATATTTTGTTTCATCTCTCTCAGCATGAACGTGTGAGTGTCTGTAGAACTTACTCTGTATCTATGTGGCTGGTCGATACGTAACCAACTGTAAAATGCAGATTTTCAGGGTTTAGATGCAGGCAGAACACTTTTGTTGTACACAGAATGAATTATTAGCATTGACGTAAATGGATACTCACACTTGCCGTCCTCATTTCGACAGATCAGCTTGTTATCCACAGCTTTAGCAATCACATCAAGTGCCTCTCCTGCTTTTATTGGCAGCTCTTTGCCGCTAAACTTCTTATTAGTAAGATTGTGGATGACGGTCACCTGGTACAGCACCTGTATCTCTCCTTCATACTGAAACAGATTGAACATGACCTTTTAAATCAATAAGCACAGACTAAAGAACAATAAGTGTAGAGTGACAAACCTTAAACTTCTTCCTGAATTCCTTCTCCTCTTTCTCAAACTTTTTCTGCTTCTTTGGGTCCATTTCTTCAACCTTGCTTTTGCCTTTCACAGCTGGAAGGCTTGATGGAAAAACACGCAGAAGTAAGAAAGAAATGGCAGCTATACTGAGACATTTAAACCCACAGATCTAAACAGGTTGGCGTTAATACTAAATCAGTTCGTTTTGTTGTAAGGTTGATGTACCTGCTGATGGGGGGTGGGGGAGGAGCAGTTTGAGAGTCAACATCATCGTATATTTCCTCATCCACTGCTGCGCCGGACTTATCTGTGTTAACACAAGGAGAAGGTGAGTGAGGACCCGACTGGATCATTTTAACTGTGCCTCACTGAAGCTTTGGTTTGCAAAGAGTACTCAACAATGTCAATCTGAAGTTGACTGATCTTAGATAACATTAGTCACTATAAGCTCCTGGTACCAGCCTGCAGCAGCAAACCGTCCATATAAATGAAATTGTATTAAAATATCTTCTTTTGAAATGTGGGAATATAGTGAATTATACCTGAATTCCCATCTGCTGTAAACTGGCTGGGTGGAGGCACTCTGGCACGACAGAAGAAGAAAATTATTCAGATATTACATATTTTACACTGTTAGAATATTATCAGTTAAAAGTATGTTAATATGTCTTAAAGCAGCCCCAATTAACAATCATATTAAACTCTGGTTAAAACATGCTTTTGACAGTTTTAGCTGTTAATACGCTGATTCTTACTGATTGCAGCAGTCGCACACATGCAAATTACTCTCAAAGATTAGTAAAATCACAGGGAGTCGGTGATCAGACAGAAACATGTATACATGTTAGACTCCGGCCTCTCAGACTGCAAAAGTTCCACTGCAATTGAGGATCTTTCAGGGTTATTCAGACAGAGGTGGTGAAGGGGACGTTCTTAAGCCGATGTCGGGAGAAATCAGAACTGAAATGCACCATCACTGATAAGAGAGGAGTGACGGCTGAAAGGTTAAGGATTAACAACAGTGGACAGTAAATCTGTGGTCAGTCTTACTACTGAGTGTATTTTACACTTTAGAGCTGGTAGGGCGTCGCTCAAACATCCGCAGGAAGCTGCGGGGCTTCATAGAAGACCTGGGACCGAAGGGACTAGAAAGCCAACCAAGGATGTAATGATCTGCTTTTTTAAATCTTCCCAGAGTTCTTTACTTCTGTATTTGCCCGTTTTAGTGAAAAACAAAACCAGTCCTCACCTGACTTCCAAGTTTGGATCAAGAACATCATCGTATATTTCTCCTCCTTCTCCTCCTGGTAGAGGAGGTAGGACAACTACAAGGCATATGAGAT
>VOQJ01017070.1:22060-39079 GCA_015052665.1 Apistogramma diplotaenia | reverse complement strand
AGTAGTTTGAAAGTAAGAACTATATATATACTATATATATATATATATATATATATATATATATATATATATATATATATATATCCTTTCTAATGTTCAGTGACCAGCTGAGAAATGACGGAGGAAGAGGAACCATGATTTCTATTTCCAGTCCAGTGTGATGAAAAGTGCAGAGTAAAGGTGCCTTGCTCAATAAGCTGACACAAAACCCAGAACAACCGGCCCCAACTGTGTGGTTTAATGTTCCTGTTTTTATATGGGACAGAAATGCCTGACATATCAAACTATTTTAAGCCATCTAAACATCATGCCTCGTTTAACAGCAACTTATCAACTTAAACAATCACCTAAATGAATGTAGCGCATGTAACCTTGAAAGCTCAGGAAAGTTTAAATATGGCAACTCACCCTTTGCAGTTGTGCATTAACTTGATCAAACAAATGACAAAGTATCAGTGTGTAATAATCAAGTATGGGTGATTTCTAAAAGTTGTTAAAAACAAACCTCACTCAATCATGATAAATCGTCTAAAATACACATAACAAGTTTCAAGAGCAACTTTCTTCTGTCCACATATTAAAAAAAGGTGTTTATTCATATCTTAGGTTTTACTCACCATTTTGAGGACAACAATCCCAGGCAGAGAGTTGGTGACCAAATCGTTGGTGGATGAAGTGGCGAGTGTTTGTTCAGCGTCTCTGTGCGAGTTTCTGTTTCTGTCAAAGACAGAAAGGCACTGAGACAGTGAGAGATAGTGAATGGCAAAACCTATAGCCGAGCATTGAGCGCGTTTGCCTGAGGGGGGGGTGTATACTCCCGTTCTTTCGGTGACATAACCATCTGTCTACAACAGACTACTTCCTCTCTTAGTAGTATGTGTGTTTTGTGTGAATGTGGGTGTCACAGCCTCTGTTATCTGTGTGTTTTGATCTCATTGATTTGCCTATACCTGGCAAATTCCCTACAGCTTCCCTCTGTGCTTAAAAAATGATGTTCACCCAGACTACAAAAACAACATAAAGCCAGTCAAAACTGTTTCACAGCAGCTGTGTTAAACGCTTTAACGTGTCTTGTAGCATGAAAGGGATTTTGGTCGACAGCAGGGTGAGATGACAGTAAGGTATAGCCAGTGAACAAGTATAGTAGATGGTACAGGAAACACTGTGGTCATATGAACAGAACAAAGACAAGACGAGAGTACAAAAGAGAGCACAGCCATGTTGGTGGTTTGAGCTAAATTAGAGATGCCACATTCAAGTTGACTAAGAGCCACACGGGCAAATGACAATCACATAAAGGGTCAGACATCTATAATTTACAGACACACATGCTTAGTGCCTTTTTCATACAGTATTGCTTCCTCATAATCTGCTCATGTACTTTATGCAACTGTGCTCTCACATATTTTTTTTTATATGATATAGCTTGTTTCACATGACAGCTCTGTGCTTGTGTGCGCAATTTCATGGAAATATAGAAAAAAGACCTTTGATGATGTTGTTTGCATGTACCGTTAATCTTCTCACATGAACACTGGCTGCACATGAAGATATAAAACCTGCATTTTTCTGTTTTTGTTTTACAAATTTGTTTAGCAGCTTCACAATAAAAGTAATAATGCTTATTGTGGCTTGCCTCGTTTCTGAAACCTCCATCACACAAACGACTTCAAACGACAATGGAAATTATGATTCAAAAAGGATTGACTTGGGGGAAATGGATACAGAGGCATTTCTTTTGATGAAGAATTAAGAAGTAGTCCATTTCCTCTCCCGCGTCTTTGTGAATTATCTGACTTCAGCATCAGCATTTTTCTTTCTTTGTTAGCTAGCTTATAAGCCTGCTTGTCCACTGTCTGGTGTACTCTTTTGTTAAATTTTGCATGTGCATATGTAACTGCAGACAACAGCTACAACTGGGTGGACCAACATTTATTGCAGGAAGTGGTAAGTGAAATTTGCAAAGGGATTTGGTCAGCAGGCATTCGGCTTGCTACTTGTGAGCTCAGCGTGCTGAGATGCTTACAATAAAAAAAAAACAACTAAAATGCTAACAGCTAAAAAGCTCGATCCAGAACAGATCTGATCATAGCAATTTGCGATGGCTTGTTGTAGTGTGCAGTTACAACACGCAATGGGCCTTGAGGCAGCTTGTTGAGGTGTGAAAAGTATCACCTAGTCTGCAGCAATGTCTATATAAAGCTTAAAGTGTTAAAAGGGCAGTGCACAAAATGTTTCGGCTTTTTTGTACGAGCTTAGGTAACAAACTTTTCCATTATATGCAAATCCGACTGGACCTTACAATGCTGATTTGTAAAATATTGTGAAATAGTAAAAGCTTAGAGAAGCTCCTCAAGTTACAAAGATTTCGCAATGGAGAAGTGGCTTAAAATACCATTTTATCAGTATGATATGAGCACCCTGTGTAAAGGGGAAACATAGTATCAACACAGGCTTTCTGTGAGAAAGTTGAGTAACCTAAAGAGAGTTAAGCAGCCCCTCTAGTGAACACCACCACGTCTTGTGTCTGATAAAGTGTGGTTCCCTACGCCACTATCGAGTGCTTCAAAGATCTTGACCTCATCACATAAACCTAATTTGACACCACATGCACATACAGTACACTTGAACTGCGTATTAAATGATTAGCTTGTGATGAGGATCTGGCATCATGAGGATCGGTGACATTTGCCTTGAGGTCAAGGTCGCCGATCCTCATTAGGTCAAGTTCCACAAAAACTTTTAATGTTGGTCATAACTCCACTGATGTTTAAATTCACACCACAGATGCCCACTGTTCAAGCTGGAACCATCAAACTTCACACACTTCTTCACCGACTTCACGCCGGTTACAAATCCAAAACAGACGAGCGCTGGCACCCGCTCAGCCGTGCTATTATTCTACTCTGTTTCTAAGTCTTTTACACGACCGTTAACACATGCTTCAGTTTGTCAGTTCACTTTTCAGTCTCTCTCTTCTGTCTGAAGAAATGTTTTGGACATACATACTATAGTAAGATGTTCTTCATTTACACACACACACCAAACAGATTCACAGGCTGGTGGTCATATATAAAGATCTTTTCTTACCAACCTTTATCCATAAAGTCTCTAATCCACCTGGCTGCCTTTTACTGTGAATTTTGGAGAGACATCATGGCAGCATGCTAATTTGACAGCGAAACAGTTCAGAGTGACTTTCTGTTTTCCTTCAGCCTTCTTCTTTCTTTTTTTTTCATACTTCAGCTTTGGAGGTTAGCGCTAAAGCAGACTTTACAGTCACTTATGTGATGGATATTTTTTTGTTTTGTTTTCTCGTCTTTTGCTTTGTCCGATTTTAGCACGTTTTAGATAGTTTCATTGCTCCACTTATTGACCTTTTCGTTTGTTTTCATGTTGCACATTATAACTATATTATAACCTTCTAGCCTTCAAAACTACCTTTAGCTTCAATCCATTCCAGGATCATCTCTTCATTTTTAATTGCTATTTTGGAACACTTTGTAAAGGATTTTACTCAAACTTACAATAAATAAATGTCCTTGTTTTTTTTTTCACTTTCTGTTTTATTTTTTCTGTCTCTCTCTGTGCTGTATATACATTTTTTTTTATATTAAAGGTTTTATTCACTCGTTTTTATTATATGCTGCTGTGCTTGCAGAGACCAACATCCTCATTATTGCATGTGAGCTATTTTGGACACATGAATTTCCGCTAAACTGAGCCTGAATATCTTCTCGTTTTGTTGATTTTACTAACGATTGCTTCAGGATATGTCTGACATGAGTTTCATTGCATGAACACTTTCTAGTCCCTTTACTGGATCCTGGGTTTGTTAACATTTTCTTTTCGACAGTAATAAATCATGTGAGAGGTATCTGGATACAGAGACCTGCATTAACAGCTGTTTGTTTGAATGACCACAAGGTGTCTGCAGTTCTTTAAAAATATATGTTTAGTTTGATTTAAATAAAATAACTTCTGTTCTATTTAAAGACAGTTTTAGCATCACCATATTTCTTTCGTTTTCTTCTTTTGTCCTTGTACAGTGAGTCTGGACTGAAGTGCTGCCAAAAACACATTCTGCTCTTGAATTAGCAGCATGTGGCCAAAAAACGACTAGCAGCTTTTCTAAAGAGCGACTGAAGGGCTTGAATGAGATCAGTTCATTATTGTCTGCTCATTTTTTCAAATTTATTTTATTTCTTAGAAAATATCCAGCTTATTATTGTAGTAGCCACCAGATCATCATCTATACAGACTTTCCTATGAGTCCAGTTTGGAGGTCTTTGGTTAATCATTGGCTCTTGTTACACCCATATGTTGATACATTTTCTTTTTCATTTCAAGAATTTAGGTAGATAAATGCTTCTTCCTCCTTTTTCCCTCATTAGTCCTCTGATTGGTGGTAGAAGTGCATCTCCTCTGCCCTCTCTTCATCTTATTCACGATATTTCCCCCCCTCACTGCCTTCTCTTCCTCTGTCCTCTGGGCAATGAATCCCCAGTCGCTTCTGCAGCTTCTCCTCCTCAAGGCGGAGCTCCATAGAGTCCACCAGGTCGTAGATGTTATCCAGGGACCATATGGGGGATGGGAACCATGCCTTGATATCACCATCCTTCCCCACAACCAACATGCTGAAATAATCCTTATCCATCTTTAGCTGCTCTCTCATGTTGTTGACCATATCAGGGGATAACGACTCGACCTCAGTCTGACTGCGACCTGGGAGAAGGATGGCAGAGAGAAGCTAAGTTGTTCAAATTACAGATCATAGCAAAAAGGGAAGAACAAAAATGAGGACCACTGGTTCAGATTAGACAGAATCTTATGTCAGTTTTAACCATTAAACCAAAGGCAAGGCAGAATTTCAAAAATCAGTTCCTTTAGTTTGGTTCCAAAAGTGAGGCAATGTCCATAGACTTCTGTGTTAAACTTTACAGCATAAATAAACAGTTTTACTGCCTGGAACAAAACTGCTTTGTTCTCTACAGTTAGATTTCCCCTTTATGACAATTGTACTAAATGTTTTTTTGTGTTTTTAAAGAGACAGTTTGCCCCCAAAATCAAATTGCATATTTGTTTTAGTGTGGCTTGTAATGCTATTTATATTTTCTCTCTGCCAAACTACACCTGCCAAATGCACCACTGTGCAGACCAAAGTGTGCATTCACCTCTGGCAAAGGGCTTGCAGTAGTGACATGATGAGATATAAACACTGAAGGGACTTATACAGTAGTTCCCATCAGCCACAGCTTACTTTGGTTGACAAATTTAGTTTAATGGAGTCCACAAAATGGTAAATTCATACTAACAATTTTTACACAGAGTTGATTCCTAATACAAAATGTTTACTTACTTACTCACTCTAATATACAGCATTGCTAAGGTATATGTTCCATTACCATCCCACATACACTGTATTGCCAAAAGTATTCACTCATCATCATTGAATTCAGGTGTTACAATCACTTCCATGTCCACAGATATATCAAACCAAGCACCTAAGCATGCAGGTACTGTGGTAGGCTGTCACCTGGGCAACAAGTCCAGTCATTTAATTTGCTCACTACGTTGATTATTTTCTATGGTTTTATATTTTTATTCAGCTCTGCACCTGCCCCACGTGGTGGCGAGATGTGTGTGGATTATTTTCCGTCCTGACCTCACCCTGACAGACTGTGAGCCAGGCCTTCTCGTCCAACATCAGTCTGACCTCAAAAATGCGCTTCTGGAAGATTGATCAAAAATTCCCATAAACACATTCCTAAACTTTGCGGAAAGCTTGTGGAAGAGTTGAAGTTGCTAAAGGTGGGCCGACACGGGATGTCGTTCAAGTTTCATATGTGTGTGAAGGCAGATGAGGAAATAAAAATGAAACAAACAGAAAACCTGGAATGTCCTACGTGACTATGACTTACCATTTAAGGGAAATAACTCAACAGTTCCTGATGCTTTTTCTTCAGTTCCCAACAGCTTTAGCATGGCAAAGTGGCGAATACCTGAGAAAAAACATCAGAGAAGCCAAATTCTAGCAGGAAGACATTAAAAGCGCCTCATTCAACACTGTAAATCAGATAATCAAAAAGATCCATGATTGCGCATAAAAAAATGCACTTGTGTTCAGCTAAATGCATGTCTGTCTGGTTATTGTTATCATTCTGCAGGGCTGAGTTTGGGGTTTTCTTCAGGTGCAGTTGCTGGGTTGGCTCTGTGTCAGGCCTCCACCTACGAGCAGATTCTTGTTTGTTTCCTCATGGCTACATGCTCACTGAGATCCCTGTTTGAAAGCTGCCTGCTTGAGAATCAACTTACCTGGAATCTAGTAACAACTCAAGCAGTTTTGTTTCTCCTCCTCACCACCTCCTGGACCTCCAGACATCTGTGGCCCACACTCAGTCTGCCTGCGACTCCAGCGAGATTCGGTTTACTCATTAACCTGTGATATTCCCTTCGTGGGCAGCCATATCCCTTCACTACTCGCTTTCGGCGCAATAAAAATCATTTCATTTAAAGTTACTTCTTGTCAAGTCTGCTATGTGGCTCCAGTCAGCCTTGCATTGTGACAGTTATGATGTTTTTTTGAATATTCATTGCGTGATTCTGCCTGACACTTCTTTGTTGCCACAGATATTATATTAAAAAAAAAAAAACATACCCAGGTGACACTCCTGTCCTCTGACGGCAGAGAGCTGCTGCTGGAAAAAATAGTCATCCTCAGAGGGAGCAGAGATGAGCAGCAGTCTCCTCTTTGACATGAACCTAGACGTACATAAAAAATACCGATTTAAGCTGTACCCTACATTTTTTCTGCACCCCCAGGTTTCTCAGGGGCTGACCCCCTCCCCTGAAATAAAAAGCGATTATTTTACCTGAGAAGTGAATTTTCTGTTGCCTGCTGTTGCGTGTCTTTAGAGCACACTGGTGGACTTTTTCTTTCCTTCTCTTTTTCTGGGTGCCTTGAGGGAAAGTTGTCAACATATTCAAACAAAGTCAGGCTTGATGGCGGAGCCTCGAAGACTCTCTGTTGGGGAGGATGAGCGCAGATTAGGCAACAAAAGTATTTTTACTACCATAGTTACATTGGGATTACATCAGTCTTTATGAGTCTACACAGGCGACTAAACAATAAGGAAAATGTGTTGTGACACAGCTGGATTATTAAGCTATTAATTCGTTAATGTGTCTCTAAACTTAACTGCTGTCACGTGTGAACATGAATCAAAGCAGTGCTGTGAAGAAGCTTATCGAAGCCAGATGAAAAGGACAAGACCAAACTCGGAAAGCTCAGGTGGGATTTTCTTACTCCGGGCTTGATGTCATAATCTGTGACCGTCATTGAAAAGAGGTCAGGTGATGACAGGCCGAGCTCGGCTCTCAGCAGCGAGATGGTTCCCGAATCCAAGAAATGCTCTCCTCGGTCACTGAGCGGAGGCTCTGACTCTGAAGCACACACACAGGAAGCATATAAATCAACGCCTGCACGCATAGATACCAGAGAAATCACCATGTACACCTTAGAGTGCATGCAACAAAAACAGTAATTATGACCACTAAATCTCTCAGTGTTAAATCAGTGTCTCTGAACAATGTTTGAACTCAGCAGTCTTTGAAAACAATAGAAACAGTACAGAAGGCTTTTGGTAGGTTTCGTCTGTCCTCAGCAAGTCATCCTGTGGTTGAGGGGCTGCTGTGATACCTGTTAAAATGTACACAGTGCAAAATCACACTGTTACTTCCTGGTGCACTATCAGAAAGTACCCAGGAAATATGTTGGGCATGATAAACTGAAGAATGTTTTGAGATTAAACCATTTCAGAGTGTATTATTGTCCGAAGGTTACTGAAGGCTAATGGGATCTGAAGCCGCTAGCTGTGGTGCCATAAAGAAAATATGACTGTATAGGTTCATTCCCTGATGATGAATCCCACTGACTTTGTTGTTCTCCTTTAACATCATAGTGAGACTGAACTTTTTGGTTTGGAGCAAAATGCTTCATTACATATTGGATAGATTAGCCTACCATTAAACTTGGGTCAATTAAACCCCAGTCACGCAGGCTTAGAGACCAGCCTCTGAGGAAAAATGTCCATTCTCTGACCAGCTGATGTCTGGTTAATGCTCCGCTCACAGCATTCTAGAAATCGACTCCCTGGAAATCACAGGCTTGTGGGGAAAAATATGTATTCCTTGGCATTCTGGCACGTGGTTCCTGGAGTCTGCTGGCATTATCTAGTTGACATTGGCAGCAAAGAGGATTACGGTGCTGCACCAAAACCCTCCTTATCATTGCTTTGGTTGCTGGCAGTTTACATTGAAGACACTGCCACTGCACACAAGTCAGCATATGGCTTGCAATCCAGGGGCAACTGAGGCAATCTGCTCATGACCAAAATAATCTGCGCTCTCTTTTCAACCAATTTCACCTAGCAACAGCCAGTAATTTCCACGCAGCTGTGGAATATACATACTTCCCTAGCGTGTCAGTCTCTAGGCCTTTTGGAACTGCTCTTTTTGCAGGGTGGAATGAGCTTCATCTTTAATGACTTTAAAAAGGAGAACTGGGTGCACAAGTTTGACATAGTTTTGTATTTTCTCTACAGAGTTATAATTATCTACAACAGGCTCAAACACACACATGCACAGTTAAATCTTCTACAATGGCTGTTAACTTCTCAATGCCAAAGCCAATTAACTTTAATGCTGAAATGAATTAATGAGCCCATGTCTGTGCACCAATAGGTTGTACACTAATACTGAGGTTCCAAAGCAGTAGTTTACAAACTACTGGGTGACTAACAGTCTAAACACAGTCTGTTATCTATTTTTAGCATGCCGTCATTGGGTCACCACTTCAGGCTATTTTGTTAACTTTCAGTTTTGAGGAAGTACGGTGTTTGCCTTTAGTAATGCCTTCGGTTTTTTTTTTAAAAAAGCACACAAACAAACAAACATCTACTGGTTCAGTGAATTCTAAGAAGGGAATCTAACCAAATGTTGAAATGCAAATATTTAAACAAACAACATCACACACACACACCAAAGGTAAAAACACTTCCTACCTGGGTGGTAATGCTGCAGTGAAAGCGTAGCATCACTTCCTTGACCAACAATGGTTGCCACTGTGATCTTCCTCATAGCGAGTTCACAGTGATGTTTCGCGTTCTCCTCAGTCTGCTGGGTGAACAGCGTTGCATCTCTGCTGGGTGTTGAGATCACCTTGTATGAGACAACACACACACACACACACACACACACACACACAAAAAGCAATAATATCGATTATCGATTCAGGTACAGCTGTGTAACCATGTGGAGGCCTCTGTGCAGCAGGATAAGGTAAACTCTGGGATGTAAAGGGAAAAGAGGAGAAAGAAAAAGCAAAGAGAAGCACAACGATTAGACAAAAAATTCTTACCATCAACCTTCTGGTCCCCTTTAAACTGTCAAAAAACTCCTTCAGTGCCGCTTTATCCTTCTCACTTGCTTCTCTGTTGGACTTTTTCCCCCTCCCTTTTCTCTTCTTTCCCTTTTTCCCTTTGCCTTTTTTCTTGGACTTTGTTTTTTCCTTTTGGTTCTCCTTTCCACTCTGCTTGGTTTGATCTCCATTGTTTTTCTCTCCATGTTTCTTCTTTCCTTCTTTCACAGATGGGTGAGTGCTGCAGTACAGTATATAAAAACGGTCACTTTGATGTCCATCCAGCACTCAAAACAGCATTTATATCGTGTAAGGAGATGAAGAGGCAAGAAGCACCAGATGTGAACACAAATCAAAACATTCACAGCCGCACTCTTCACTCTGTTTCAAAGTCTCACAAAACAGTCAAACTTAGGAAGACATTACCTGTCTTTCTTCGTGTCCTCAGTGCTCCTGGGAACAGATGGAGGACTGGTCACTCTTGCTTTTTCTTCTACATTAAACGTGGTGCGATCAGCAGTGCTCGAAGTCTTTGTCCTCACAGGCACTTTACGGATTACAAACCTCAACCGACCATTCAGTATATCCTGAATCTTGCTCTTCAGGGCAGCTTTTTTATCCAGAGGACGTCTCCTTTGTAATGCCACCACAGAAGTCACATTTCCTCGTCTGTGGGAGCTCGGCATCATCTTTTTTCTTTTCATCACAATCTTCTTCTTGGTGGTTTTACACCTAAAACGTGGCATAGAGAACACCAAGTTCATGAGCACGGTCACTTGGATGATCAGCTTAAACTGTTAAATTTAAAATTTTTTGCACACAAACATCCCTATGCTGTAGATTTCAGCCAGTGATGTTGGAGACCAACTTGTCAGAATTATGAGTGTAGAAAAAAGTCCCAAACACACTGCCGATGCGCCGTGGATCACGATCAGCCATGGATCACGATCAGCCATGGATCACGATCAGCCATGGATCAGGTTCCACAGCGCCCAGATTTCAACATTACTGAAGCAGTGTGGGATCACGTTTACAGAGGACAGAACAAAAGGCAGCCAACATCCAAAGATGAGCTTGGAATGTCCTTCAAGAAGCCTGGAGAGCTTTTCCTGAAGACTGCTTGAATAAATTACTGAAAGCTGCCTTCAGGCTGTGCTGAAGAATAAAGGCCGTCATACCAAATATTGACTTTTAAACTGTGTTTTTCCCAGCTTGGTATTAAAAAAATAACATAACAAATAATAACATGTGTCCTTTTTTGGGGGGTGGGAGAGCGCCTAACCTGCCACAAAAGAACCTGACGTAACACTAATTAGTGGTGGGCGGATTGATCCAAATATCGATAATATCGATACCAACGATGGTATTGTTATTGATCAATACCAGTGTAATGAGATTGATACTTTAGCTTCAGTTTCTCTCCTGCATGCACTTCTGCAGTTTCTTCATGTGAGCTGTCACAGCACAGAGCAGCACCCTTTGCTCCTCCCCTCTCTGCACTGTTGTGATGTTATAAGTGAGTCATAATTTTGACTGATATACTTTACAAAGTAGTTGGTCATTTGTTGCTTTAACCAACTCAAAAAGTGTAAATGATGCTTAGACTCTGATATAATATATGTATCCCTTTTAAATGAATATATTTACTGGAACTGAAATAAATATTCTAAATATAAAAGATTTGATTTAATATATATTAATAGTTTGTGTTAACTGTGGATGTACCTGTAGTAATTAATGATCCATAGGAAAAATTACAAAACATTAAATGGGCATCAACATTCACCTTAGTTATTAAAAAGTATCATATCTGTATAAGTATTAGTGATACTGGCCCTATATTTACTTGTTATCACATCGATACCAAATTTTGTAGTATCGCACACCGCTAATGCTAATAATATTCTGGGCTCTAGATTTTAAAACTATTGTAGCGATTTACCAGACATGTGCAGTGTTCATTTATTTTATCCAAAGGTGCAAACATTTTATTTTTTTGGAGTGCCGCTTTCAGAGTGTGTGTTTTACAGTGTACCAACTATGCATGCATCCTTCAGGTGGACTTCAATCAAACTTTATGACGGGAATAACACCTCGTCTGTGGTGTCGCCAGCTGTCCGTGTCCACAACAGAGTATAATCACCGGTTTAGTGTCACAAATTATATGGCCTCTGTCACTGCTAGTCCCTTTGTGTGTGTATCTTTGTGTGTGTATGCCCCTTAATGGTCTAAAGATTTGTTTGACTCTACTATATAAATTGTTATTTTGAGTTAAGTGCAAATATTCTTGCAAATTTCATGTCTATTCTGAGCTTATTGTTGCTCTAATATTTTTGTTATGTTTCTGACACATTAGCAAAAAGTTTGAGCAGCTTCTACTGCTGGATTCAACAGTATCATTCTCTCCTTAATAAAACTGCTTAGTCACGACACTCCCTGGATGCTTGGTTGCACTAATACAATTTCTTTAAGATTTTAGCCTAAAAATGCAAACATTTGGGGGCTGAATCCTATCCCAACTGTCATAGGGTGAGCAGGGTACACCCTGGACAGGTCACCAACTTGTCATGGGGTTAAGACAAAGAGACAGACAACCATTCACACTTGTATTCACACCTATGGACAATTTAGAATCACTAATTAAGCTGATCCCACATACTGTACATACTTGCATGTCTTTGGACTGTGGGAGGAAACTCATGCAGACACAGAAAGAGAACATGGAAACTCAGGACCTTCTTGCTGTAAGGTAACAGTGCTAACCACTGCACCACCATGCTGCTGTGATAATAAATGACTTTACCAAATTTCACACAGAGGTTGTTAATATATGTAAATGTAATTGAGCTTCCCATCACCAGAGCCATCCCCCTAGTATAGCCTAAAAACCCAGGAACGCCTTCTAAGAAACCCATAGTGGTACCTAAGACAAATAACCTTTTAAATGTTTGCAGGTTTGTATTAGTTTGGTAAATATTTTTCTTTAAAATTTTTACCAAATTTTTAAATTGTGGTTGTTCTATGTATTTTTTTTAAAGAAGCAACAGTTTCATTTCATATTTGTTGGTAACATCAAAGAAAAAGTGAGGTAGAAAAACCTGAACTGAGATCCTTTTCTGGTTATCTTCTCCAACTTCCTCATGGGGAACTGATCAATGAGCTCTAAAATGGCCTCGACGCGGACCGGATAAGGGAAGCGCTCGCTGACCTGTAGGTTCTTCTTCATAACCAGCATGGTGAACGATTGCTCCTGACATGATTGGTGTTAAACACAAATCAGAAGCAGGTCAACAGCTAAACCATCGAGAAACAATTCAACTTTTTAAAAGAGTCAAATAGGCGGTAACTTGTTTTATACATTGGCAAGAGTTTGCAATGAATCACACAGTTTATGGCACACTGGTTACTTGGCTGGTAAGCTCCAGGTAGTGCAGCAGTTTTGTAACCACGTCAGGGTCCAGGTTCTCGACAGTGGCATCTCCCTGAAAGGTTGTTTTCTGGATGCGTCCCTCCATCATGGCATTCTGGATGATGGTAATGATGTACGTGTCTCGTTCTGCTAAATGGCAGTTCAACCCTTTCTGAGCAGAACAGGGGCCGAAACAGGGAAATAAAATGAGTCAAACTCGATGAATGAGCAGCTGTGTTGGGATTTTAAATAAAATAAATAACCTGAGAGAAATAGGAATGTGTCATCAGTATATATCAGAAGAAATTGCAGAGAAGTACCTGCTCCATTTCTTCTAGCTGTTTCTCCATCATACGAAGGTAGTGGTCATTGCTGGCATGAGCTGTTATCACCCACAGTCGCTTTTTCCCTGCAGGGGAAAACGAGTGGATGTAGGGACATAACAACAGAAACATCTGCTGGTCGATTCATTTCTCTTACCTGCAAAGTCAGCCAGGAAATCCATCTCTGGAGCCAAGCTCGATGATGACCCTCCAACTTCTCTGTTGTATCCATCTTCATCTTTCTCTTCCAGCCCCAATCCATGCTCTATTCCTGGGGGGAGATCTGAATAGTCTCCCCAGTCTCGAACATTAGGGTCCAACAGCTCCATCGGCTTGCTCTCACCGAAGCCGGGCCATGCAGCCAGCAAACCCAGGTTGTTGAGGCTCCACAAAGCAGCAAAGAGCAACAGATAACGTGAGGTACAAAATTGAGACATCCTGACTGATGCTGCAAATAAGTGGTCTGGTGATCAGCTGGAAGTGCTTAGCAGCTCATAAATCCTCATCTGAAATAAAAATACACATGTAGTGTAGTGCTGTTTGCACCACAGCTAGGACTGAGGCAGCAGTGCTGCATCTGAAACAGACTAGAAGGATTTTCCAGTTGTTCCGAAATGATATTCTGACGTATAAAAAGAAAAAATTCCAGAGTTTCCAGAGAAGATGATAGTTTGAATCCCAGCTCAACACCCCTCTGAAGGCTGTATCATGAAAAACAGGTGGCTCCAACTTGGAATTTGAAAAGGAAAAGCAAAGACGACAGGGGTGTTAACCTCTCTCACTGACTCCAGAAACACGCCTCTCCCTGCGCACAGACACACACTCCTGGCTCACATTAAAGCCCAGACCCTTTAACAGGAAACTCCTGGAATTTTCTGTGACTTCAAAGCACTTTCTCCCAGAAAACTCTCTCTCCCTCCCTCTCTCTCCCACACACTACCATAAATTACACACACTCCCACACAAATGCACAAAAAAAAAACCCCACTCATTGTTGCATAATTGTTGCCCCACATTGCCTTTGGTTTAAATCTCTTCACCAAATGAAATTTAAATGTTACTTCACGTATGGTGTTCGGAAACAGGGTGTTTCCAAGGAAAAGGGCAAGCACAGGGAAGGTGGTGAACTTTTGTTCAGGAGGGTCGAAGCTTTTAAGTGATGGGAAATGGCAATTACCATAAATAACCCCGACCGCAGTGCAGATGCTGATGTCAAGAAAAGTTCGCACCAGTTCAGGGTTGTCAATCGGAGACAAATGTTCCCACAGGGAGACGGCTTTCTGCCAGGTAAAAGTACTTGTCCTTCTCCAGCCATTAAAATCTGACAGTCTTTGCCATACAAGGATAAAGCTTCGAGCTCGGTATCTCACAACCTACTCCCACCCATTAAACCCACAAATCTGACTTAAAATAGCTTAGATTGGACCTCTTCAAATGCACACATAAACATTGTTCACTCTTTTACGCTCACTTCTGATAGAATAGAATAGAATACTTTATTGATCCCCAAGGGGAAATTACAGAAATCCTGTTTTGCTGAATATTCAGCTGAGATCTTAATAATATTTGTCATGTGCACTCACTGGACATTCATCCATCAATCCCCATCTGCTTATCCTGTTCAGGGTTGCAGTAGGTGGGGGGTGCTGGAGCCTATCCCAGCTGTCATAGAGCAAAAGGCAGTTTACACCCTTTACAGGTCGCCAGCTTAACACAGAGAGACAGACAGACATTCACACCTGTGGTTCAAGTTCGAATCACCAATTAACCTAACACCAGTAACTGCATGTTTTTGGACTGTGGGAGGAAACCCGGGGAGAACACACGAACTCCACACAGAGAAGATCACTTTGACAGAGGACAGAACAAAAGGCAGCCAAGGAGATTTGAATATCCTTCAACAAACCTGGAGAACTATTCCTGCCTAAAGAAATTACTGAAAGCTGCCTTCAGGCTGTGCTGAAGAATCAAGTTAACCTTGATAATACTGGGTTGGAGCCCACTCAATTCTTTGTGGCACAGATTCAATCCTTATTTTAAGTATAGTTTTAAAGATAAAATAATTTAAAAATAAAGTTTGACCTTATTTAGCCTTAAAGAAAAGGTCCAAAGTAGCCTGACATTTAGAATCCCTGTATATCATTCCCTATATGCCTATATGTTGTCAATACAATACAAAAATGGCAGCAAGAATCATAGTTTTAAATAGCTCTTTGTACCATTATTATCACTAACAACCTCTTTGTTGGAAGTAAATACTCAGAACGACATGACTAAAAAACACATGCTCTGAAGAGCTGTGACAATCACAAACTATTCTTGCACGTGCTTTTTGACCTCAAAAAGAAATTTTATGAGAATAGAGACAAAAAAAGACAATGGAAGAATGCACGCTGCCAGTGCAATTAGAATAGCTGTCTGTAGGGTAAAATGAAATACAATGAGAACCAGGCGCAGCTACAATGCAGCCCACTCTGTTGGCCTGATAAAGAGAACCAGATGTTCACTGTGTGTGAGAAATACAGCATTGATTCAGTTTACATGTGCTGTGAGTGAATGAGTGCTGGTTAAAAAGAGAAAAGAAGCAGGTAATAATGTAACAAAGACATAAAAAGATGCTAATATTATATTGTTTGTCAGTACCGACTGTTTTAGATTTTATTATTGTTTTTCCAGTAATAAAGATATAAAATTAAAAAGTTACAATTCACATCTCTTTTAGCACAAAAGTGCTGCCTTTTTTCGAAGGATATACTGCACATAATTTTAGAGATTGCTATTTCCTGACAGGTTACATTTGCGGTGATGGTATTTCTTTGGGTTAAGACCAACATCAACAGAATGAAAGCCTCCTTCCACTGACCTCACGGCACCATTCATATTACCTATTATGTAAGAAAACTAGTTTCACACAGCTGTGCAGGATTGTCTCGACTACACCAAACGAAGCCCAGGCATTGTTTAGTGTTTAGCATGGCAGCTTACAATGACATGCTAACATAATCAAATGCACCACAGCTTCAGGTCAGTATGACACACACAATGACATCACAAGGAGAAAGTACACCTCTGAGATCAGTGTCCAAATCATAATCACAGAGAAAATGAATCCCATAAAAAACAATTTTTGCCCACAACATCTAAAAAAAATGTGTCCAAAATGGCCTATTTTATCTGCTATACAGAACTATTTTGCTTACATATTTGTAAGCATCCTTAAGTTGGATAACCAACACAGCAAGACGTGCAAAAACTCCAGGGCCCCCAAATGTTTCAGCCCGTGTCAGCTTTAGGAGTCTGGATTACAAAAAACAATATCAGCTTGTTGAGGTCTCAAGGTAAACAACTTACAAAAGAGTCTTCACTAATACATCCTATAAAGAGGGTTTCTGTGTCAAATTTCTACCGTTGTGACATCCATTACTTTGCTTACATGATGCATACTAGAGCCACAGAGAATCACCTCAAAGCAAGGACTAAGTTTTAACAGAGGACATGCCAGGTATCCAGAATGTCTTACATTTGCACGTTATTGCACATGACTTTTGCATTAAATTAACCCCAGTGCAAGTTTCTCAGTCCCAAAAGTTGGGCATAACTAATTTTTGCTCCATGTTTCCAGGTAAACCAATAAAAAAGGTAATTCGGTAATGTTCAGTGCAGCAGAGGACAGGGCTTTTGTCACACTTACATGTTTTGGATAATCAAACACGTTTCCCACAGGTTTGGATTGTGATTTCTGTTTAATAAATGAAATCATCATTTAAAAGCTGGATTTTGTATTTTTTTTTTTTTTTTTTTGGGGGGGGGGGGGTTTTTTTTTTTTTTTTTTTTTTTTTAAATTTTTTATTGGGAAAAAAAATAAAAAA
>VOQJ01017070.1:5383-22040 GCA_015052665.1 Apistogramma diplotaenia | reverse complement strand
TTACTTTGCTTACATGATGCATACTAGAGCCACAGAGAATCACCTCAAAGCAAGGACTAAGTTTTAACAGAGGACATGCCAGGTATCCAGAATGTCTTACATTTTTCATTGTCTAAATTTGATATGAAAGATTTAATTGGGACAACAATGCAGAAAAAAAAAATCAGGAAGAGAGCAAATACTACACAGCACACTGAATGTATAAAGGAAATGATTACTATTATTAATTATAAAACAGTTTTGCGAATATTGTCTTTAAATTGCTGTATGCTGAAGTGAGAAAATGCAGATAGCAACACTGTAACTAAACCGCACAGCGTGTGAACACAGCTGAGCCTTAGATTCAGTAATTTGAAATAGAGCGCCCCTTAGCGGACTCACGCAGAGTTGCACCTTTAATGGGATCCGGATTTCGGACGCATTTCTCTGATATATGAGATAAAAGTGTTCATTAGTCCGTTTAAATATTTCTGCAAATGAATATTGAGTTTTATGATTGTGTGTATTTATCCAAAAGGCAGCGTATGCAAATAACTTTGCGTGCAAATTAAGGATATTTTTGATTAATTTGATAATATGATAACGAGTGGAATAAATATTGTAAATCGGAAAAGTGAATGTTAACACGGCTAAGATACACAATTTTTTTTAAAGTCAAACTTTATTTGCAATTAGGCAAAATAATAACACATAAATGTGTACATAACGCCGAAACACTAGCCAGGGGGAGCAAAGAAGCAATAATAAAATAAAATTAATAACAGAATAGTAGTCAAAGTTCTTACAAAAAGGAAACAAAAAAACTTTAGGACACCAGTCTGTCTACGATTCCAAGCAGGGATCCAGCCCAAATTGTCTTTTCAGCTTTTCGATTGGTTGAAGATCTGATTGTAAGCATGTATTGTTTGAATTCAATCAGAAACACACGGAAAGCTGGAAGCAAAGATGCACAAATGTGCGGTTAAAAGTTTATCCCGTGACAGTGACCGCGCATCATATGTGATCGGATATCCTGTGACGCGAGTCCTGTAGTCCAATTACGTTAGCATGCCGGCAGCTTCTCCTCACTGCTTCCGGGTCGTAGCAAAGTTCGCCTGTGCCGCATAGAGCCGGGGACTGTCTTCAAAGGTCAGTCGAGTTATCCAACGTTAACCTCTTCACTCTCACTTTCCATCATGCATCTGTTTCGTTTTGCATTTCTGTGAGTGTGCGGGGGTATTTTTTGACTCACATCGCCTACATGTATGAATCACATCCTATGACTTTGCATGCAAGCTAGCGCGCCTCATGTTAGCTCAGGTTAGCTTCCTTACCCTCACCCCCCTCCCGTTATGTTTTGTGTGACGAGTACAGACAAAAAGAGAAGCGATGTGCCCGCCTGGATAATTGTCCTTTCGACTCTGATTCACAGGGAAACCTGTGTAAGAGCCGGCCCGCATTAAGCGCGTTTGATGCGTCAGTTTTAATGCTTCCTATTCTTTGAATGACACTACCGTGTGTGTTGTTGTTGTCAGGAAGCCGTTGAGGTTTGTTGTATTGCTGACTCAAACGGAGGTGTAAAGGTTCACGGTGCTCTCAGAGCGGGTCATATTAGGTCATTCAATACAAAACCACCACCATTACAACAAAAACGATGGAGGTGGTAATTAGATGTATATTTTTTAGCTAACTGTTAGCAGCATGTTAGCTGAAGCTGAATGAAGTTGTAGTTAAATTTTGGCTTACTTATAGATTGAGAGCTAAATTCACTAATCAAATAACTATAAATGACTTAATTAACAAATGTTTTATTCATTAATATGCTTATGCTGTGATCTTATGACTAAACAGATTTAATGGTATATTGATCACTGGTTATAACACGTTGCTTATGTTTACAGAATGTAATGAGGTAATTAACAATTCAGACTTTTGGTGACAAACATTTCGTTTAATTGTATTGTTTGCAAATTACAAACACAACAGTTCTGACACCTAAAGCCACACAGTTTAAGAATATAAATATAGCATTGGACTATGGTCTTGATTGTTTTATCTTTTTGAAGCTAATCAATTAATTGATCCCTTTGAGCTCCAACTTCTGTACTGATTGGTGTTTTTTTAAACACAGTAGTATGGTGGAGTTTGTAGCCAGTCCATTCTGGGTTGAAACCTTTTGTACTGGCTACCTATCCTAGTTTATCCCAGTCATATTATCTCCTTTTAAAGAAAACACAGCACCCCACATGCTGTTTATGGCCGATGAAGCATTCAGTGTGTTGCAATTAAAATAAGTGATTGTAGTTCACTGTTTATTAGTTTATTAGCGCACAGTTAGGTCAATAACACAGTTGTGCCTGAATGGAAGCACGTGCAAAAGGCACATTAATGTGAATCCAACCACTATAATATGTGCTGAATTTTAGTGCAGATATGTGCAAGTGGATGTGACTAGTGGGATAAACAAAGGTCATTTGCATGTTCTTGATGTACTGGGGTACAGGGATGGACATTTTTCTGTGAAGCATTTTCATGTGTGTGCTGTTAGCTGATTATTGCATACTTCAATGTACTTTGATTGTTCTGTTTTTCTTCTTAACCTCTGACCTTTTGTGTTTCCTTCTTAGGAGGGCTGCTGTTTGTCCTCTATAGCTCCTCCTGCAGTGTGAGTGTCAGGTGCGTGCGTGTGTGTGCACCATGGCGAGCCTCCTACGAGTTGTGGCAGCCAGCTGCTCAGCACCCGTGTTCAGCGGGGTTTCCGTTGTGAAACTGCAGAGTGGCCATACCGTCAAATCAACATGCCTACGGTTTTTTAGGACCCATCAAGCTCTCGGACGATGTGCTAGTCCAGGTAAGAGATTGCACATGTTGATTGGCTGTCTTTGTAATGCATGAATTAGGCAAAGTGGCTCAGGTCAACAACAGTGTTTTATTGCTACCAGTAAGCTTTTCTGAGTTAATGTTCTTATGCAGGAATGGTGCTATAAAGTGCATGATTTTGCATGAACGGTCACTCTTGGATGCATTTTCTACTGTTGGAAGCTGTGCTCAGCATGCATGCATTGAATCTTATAGGTAGATATTTACCTGCTGATAACCACAAGAGCAACACCACCTGTATCCTCTGTGTCCTTTCCGAAGTATTTGTGTGTAAAGTGCATGGCGTGAGCATTACAGCTGCATACTACTCATTATACAAAAACAGAGGGGTATTTAGTTCCCTGTACTCACTGTTGTGGTATGCTATTCATTCATAGTGGCATGTTCGATTTGAAGGTCATTACATTGTAGTTGTTCTGAAATAGTTAATCCGCTGCTCCTCATACAGCACTTTTTCCTTGCATTCAGATTTATTGTCACAAGTCAGTGTTGCCACCTGCATTTGTTTTCTGTTTAAACATCACATCACACATATTGCGGCCTTCAGGAGATATTCTCAATTTGAGGTTTCTGAAAGTCTGTAGGCAGCAGGTGTGAGCAGTGTGAAGCCAGTACCAGCTGGTTGGAGGAGCTTTTATGTCTGTATGTGTGAGGTTTTCTTTTCTGTGCTTCACGGTGACAGAGGTTGACATTCCTGCAGGTCAGCTTGCTCCAGTGGGCAGCATCTATTCTGGACACATAAATACCAGATTATGGTTTTGTATAGAAGTGGCACACACACTTACATGTGATTAGGTTTTGACCTCCAGAGAGAGCCTATAGACGCACAGTATAATCAGAGTTGATCTAAGTCAGTTTGTTTAAAATGGCACATTATGTATGTGGCAGCTGAAAAGAGTTTAAAAAAAGAAAAAAGAATGAAATCCTCCAGAGGAATCTCTTTGTCCACCATGAGATCACAAGCAGTCCTTGGTCACTCTTTTTAGTGGTGAGTGGGGTCACTGGGTGTTGTCTACTCAGTCTTTTTGATCAGTAATCTTAATTTTATCTGATGGCTACCTGAGAGCTACATTTTTTTGGCAGATAAAGCTTATGTATCAGCAGTGACCTTTGATTTATACACATTAAAAAAATCACATGGTCAGCTCACAGAATTATTTCTGTGCTGCCTGCGTTGTGAGGCTTCCAGTAAGCCAATAGCTATGAGAGGGTGGCTCACCAGAGCAGCAGGAGCAGAAAAAAAAAGAAGTTTCTTGTGTATAAATTGAGGAGGCAGTGGGAAGGAGCTGCAGTGGAATTTTCCATAGGAGCCAACAAAGCATGTGACCTGCCTTCCCCATGAAAATGGAATTTCTAAACTAAGACCCCGAGTTTTCAACAGCTTGTTCTTTCCTTTGTTTCCTGGTCAGTTTCTCCTTTGCTGCTAATTCATCCCCACGTTAGTCTCTCGGCTCGTTCTCCCTTCTTTATGTCGCAGTTTGAATCAGTTCAGGTTTGAATAGGAAATGAGCGACATGGAGTGTGTATCTGCAAAGCTAATGAATTAACTAGCAGCCATAACTGTAGTTAGTTCCTTGAATTAGTCTCACATGGTCCTTTTTTTTTGTCTCTTTTCCTCTCCAGGTATTCCATACAAGCAACTCACAGTCGGTGTTCCCAAAGAAATTTTCCAGAACGAACGCCGAGTTGCGCTATCGCCCGCCGGCGTCCAGGCACTCATTAAACAGGGCTTCAATGTCGTCGTGGAGTCTGGAGCTGGAGAGTCTTCCAAGTTTGGTGATGAACAGTACACCCAGGCTGGAGCGACAATTAGAGACCTCAAAGATGTCCTGGGATCTGATGTGGTGGTTAAGGTAGGTCTTAAATAAAGAGAGGGGGTGTTGTAGAGAGGGAAGAGGAGGCACATGAGACGGTTAAATGAAATCTATGTCAGAAATTTCTTGTTATCTGTCTG
The DNA here is from genome assembly GCA_015052665.1 of Apistogramma diplotaenia. Lineage (NCBI taxonomy): Eukaryota > Metazoa > Chordata > Actinopteri > Cichliformes > Cichlidae > Apistogramma > Apistogramma diplotaenia. The sequence continues at coordinate 17,227 of VOQJ01017070.1, read as the reverse complement.
ACTGGTCAAGAAGAGGTAATGAGGGATAATGGAAGGAAGTGGGGAAAAGGAAGGAACAGGGTGGCCCAGTCAGAGGTTTGAAGATGGCGGCAGCTTTTGACATGATGTGTGTGTCTTGTGGTGTAGGTGTAGGAGGAAGAGTTGGACTGGCAGAGTATGTGAGTGTGTGTGTGTGTGTGTGTTGGGGGTGGGCAGTGTTTCTCGGCCAAAATGATTAAACTGCCACGTATGTCATCAGTCAGACGTGGTTGGGAAAGAGAAAAGGGCGGCGATTCAAAGAAAATGAGAAGCAGCTTCATGCTTTTACAGATTTTTCTATTTAAAATGAAATTCTAGAGAAAAACAGGAACGTGTAGATAAGAATGGCTTATTGTGAATTTGGCTGCATTGAAATCCCGTTGATGTGATTATAGAAAGAAGGAGAATAACAAGCAGATGACTCTTAATGTAAACACATACTGCTTTTCCTGTTCTGTGACATTGCTATTGGAAACTGAAGGTCCTCATTTCCTCGGATACCATAAGTGCCGGTGTAGACCTGCGTTGGTGCTGAAACATGGAGCCTGACACAACACAAAAATGCTACTAATAAACCACAGGGAGAGTCTGGACTGGAGCTGATTGCACTAGCTCCATAGCGTAACACAGTCAGACTGAATATACTGATCTTAGAAAGAGCTGATCAGGAAATATGAGTGAACTCACACTTTCACATTACGCTCTTCTAGACTCATCTAAACCAAACGTGTGCACTTTCAGGTGCGTGCTCCCACTTTTAACCCTGCTTTGGGTGTGCATGAGGTGGAGATGATGAAGGATGCATCTACTTTGATCAGTTTCGTCTATCCAGCTCAGAACCCTGAGCTCATGGATATGCTGTCTAAGAAAAAAGCCACGGTCCTTGCTATGGACCAGGTGCCCAGAGTCACCATCGCCCAGGGTTATGATGCACTGAGCTCCATGGCAAACATCGCAGGGTACGTACACGGTGCCTTCAAGCCAAGTGTTGTTTACTGCACGTGTCCAGTTAAATGATCTACTCATGTCTTCATGCGCGCTTTTACAAACCTTTTTTTACATGTGTAACATTAAAAAAAAAAACATCAATTTTCATTCTTTTCTTTGTTATGAATTCCCTGATATTTCAGGTACAAGTCAGTGGTGCTGGCAGCTAACAGCTTTGGACGGTTTTTCACTGGACAAATCACAGCAGCTGGGAAAGTGCCTCCTGCAAAGGTGCGTATTCTGAGTCTGTGCTTCTGGATGTAGCATCTGCATCAGTTTTCACTTTAAACATGAGCCATAACCCTGCTCATCACTAACTAGTTGTGTGCACATTTGTTGGTAGGTGCTGATCATTGGAGGTGGTGTGGCTGGGTTGGCAGCAGCTGGTACTGCCAGGGCCATGGGAGCCATTGTCAGAGGTTTCGATACAAGGTTCGAAGAATTATTGACTGTGAAATATTGTTTGCTTGTTATTGTTTCCTCTTCACCAGCTAATACAGTCATTGTTATTGATAGCAGGGTAGAACTGATGGCTGCAATGGCAGCAGCTAATATTTCAGTCTTTTATAAAGGCATTGTGTTTCCTGTGGCGTCTTCACAATAAAAGCCATCTTTGGCAGATGATTCTGCTGATTAGCTTATTTCTGTACTGAATGTTGGAAAATGGGCAGGAATGCCTGACATTTCTCATGTCCCAGTTTGATGTCTTTGCCTGCTCATTAGTTTCTTTTGTTTTACAAGGTAAAGCATCAAATTCTCTGATTTCAGACAACGGAACTACCAAATCCAGGCTTCTAGCCAGAAAAACTTTTCAGCACGGCGTGTGCGTGCGGGGTGTTAGCATTAGCATACTAATGCTAATTAGCATGCTAATGCTAACCGCTGAGCCGGTGATATCCTCAGCCCGGCGTAACGGCGCCTCAGCAAGGCGCAACGCCGGCCGATCAACCGCTGGCTAGAAGCCTGAAATCAGAGAAGATGATGTTTCCTTTAGTAAATGGTTGCCCAATAATTCTTTTTTCAATCAAGTGACATATTAATTGATTTAATATTTGCATTTTTAATCACATGCATAAATCCGATATTTTGAAATTACTGGTGACCGCTCATTTTCCTCTCTCCTAGAGCTGCAGCTTTGGAGCAGTTTAAGTCTCTGGGTGCAGAACCGCTGGAGGTGGACATTAAAGAGTCAGGAGAAGGCCAGGGAGGCTACGCCAAGGAAATGTCAAAGGAGTTTATAGAGGCAGAGATGAAGCTGTTTGCCAAGCAGTGTCTGGATGTGGACATTCTCATCAGCACTGCTCTGATCCCTGGTATGCAGAGAAGCGCAGCAGCGTTTAGAGTACAAATGCTGGCTGGAAGTCTTAAGAAGTGAAGGCTGTTAGGCCTGTCTTCAATATTAAGGTTCTTTATTTGAAACCACAGGATGTGACACATGCATTCTGGTCTCAGGTCTCAGAAAAATGATTGTTTAGTTCCATCACTCTTTGGGTTTCAGCACTTTTTATGTGTAGTTTGGACGCAGTGAGCGTAACTGTAGTATGAGTCACTTGTTGGGTCGTAATTTGGAATGGAGGCTCCTACCAGTGACGTGTCTTTCTGTTTTAATGCCGCAGGTAGGCGAGCGCCCATCCTAATCACCAAACCAATGATAGAAAGCATGAAAGATGGGTCAGTGGTGGTGGACCTGGCTGCTGAGGCAGGTGGAAACATCGAGACGACAGTACCCGGAGAGCTGTCTGTGTACAAGGTCATTACACATACTTTCAAATGTACTCACCGATAGACACAAAAAGCTTTTGTTTGGTTGATTGATCAGTTTAGTGTGATTAAAAATACGGTTATTTTTTTTAAAGGGAGTGACCCACATTGGCTACACAGACCTGCCCAGCCGTTTACCTACGCAGTCCAGCACTTTGTATTCCAACAACATCACCAAGTTGATCCGGGCCATCAGCCCCGACAAGGAGAACTTTTACTTTGATGTCAAGGAGCAGTTTGACTACGGGACCATGGATCATGTTGTCAGAGGATCTATTGTCATGCAGGTATGAGTTTCTCAGGCGGCCCAAAGCCAAACACACTGGTACAGCTGATGCGATTCTTGGCAGGATGGACATTTAGTGCCTTTTCTCCTGCTGTCTGTATTTTCTGTCTGTTTCTTCTGGGTTGTTTCCAATAAAGGCAAAATTAGAAAATTGTATATAAATATCTCATTAATAAGCAATCAAATCCATCCATCCATCAGTCCATGCATGTTGTAGGGGCATGTAGTCGTCACTAGGTGTCACCCTTAACACACATTCTTTTCTTATCCTTTATGATGTTGGAAGTGAAGCAGCGTCCCCTCATTACAACAATCGTCAAGCTGACTTAATTCTGTATTTTACTGCAGTACCATATGATGTACTGTGACCTAATCTGAAGCATGGATTAAAATGATTAAAATTGACTGAATTAAAAAAGTAACTTGGGGGTCTTGTTCATGAGTGAGGGGAGAGTAGAGTGGGAGAGTGACGGATGGATTGGTGCAGTATCCACATTAAGGCCAACACTCTACTGAGGTGGTAAAGTGAGAGCTGAGCGTGAAAGCAAAGCTGTCAATTTGCGGGTCAGTCTGCGTTCTCACCCTCACCTTTGGCCACGAGCTTTTGGTAGTGACTGAAAGAATGAGATTGCAGATAAAGGCCACTCTTTGGAGGCATGTTGGGGAATCTGCAGTTTGTGAGGGGATCAGAGGAGAGCTGCTGTCCCTCCACATCAGAAGGAGTCAGTTAAGCTGGTTCTGCCGTCTCACTGGCATGCTTCATGGGAGCGTCATCAGTGACTGCTGGCAGTCTCCGCTTAGGCCACATTTATATGAAAACTGCTGCTCCCACAACCCCAGACCTGGATAAGGGGCATATATTATAATAACAAATTAGCACCATGTTTTACAATAGTTTTCGTATAAGTTATAGATCACCACCAGCCGAGCCATAAAACATGATGGTTACACTTACTGTTTGTACTTTTCTTTCTTCCTTTCACTCTCTGCTCTTCTCTTTCACCTCCAGAATGGAAAAAACCTTTTCCCCGCTCCTCAGCCGATCAACGTACCCGTCGCAGCACCTGCTAAAACCAAGACTGTCCAGGAACTGCAGGCGGAGAAGGCTGCACAAATCTCCCCATTCAGGGCCACGCTCACCAGCGCTGGAGCGTACACTGGAGGTTGGTTGTTGAGGATGAATTTAGATTTAGGGTAGATTAATCTGAGCAAAGTATTCTTTTACACAGTTTACTCTCATGTATCTCAACTGTCATCAAAGAACTCCCTCCTTGGGGGGGGGTGTTCGAGGTTTTCCAGGGTTTTGTTCACAGCTGGAATGCGCACAGGAGGCGAGAGGTGACAGAGACACATTACAAACGTGCACACAGGCACCCTGTTAGTGTCAGGAAGTGTGCATTATAAAAACAGGGTCACGCAGAGTGTTGGTTTGAAGTAGCGCTGTGGTGAGATGTTCCCGTGGTGCCGCATGTAGTGTGGTTCACACCTTCTGCTGGAGTAGTTTCCTACTTAACACTAGCACACAGCTGCTGATGTTAGCTCCTCTTCATCAGTGAGGACTGGCATTACATGGCCATATTTCTGCAGCCGTTTAGATCATCATGGGTACGCATTCAGTCTGATAAAGAAAACTCGCTACATGTCAGAAAAGTAACAAAATAAAGATGTGATTTAAGATCGATTGTGTCTGCTTAAGTAGAGGGAATTAGAACAACATGGGTGGTCAAGTGTCAGCCACATATACATTTATTTTAAGAGTGACAGTAGAAGCGAGTGAACACAAGAGCCGGCGCAACTGCACGAGCAGTCACACTGAGCAAGAGAATGATTTTCTTAAGCTCCCCAATCATAACCAGTTGTGACAATTTCATATTCTTGTGCAGCATAGTCCAGGAAAAATGGGTGGTGTATTTAAAATGTGTTTCTTAATTCTTTGCATAATAAACTTCTCTTCTTTCCATTGGCAGGCATGGCCACCCTGCTGGGTCTGGGCCTGTCAGCTCCCAACGCCGCCTTCACTCAGATGGTCACCACCTTCGGTCTGGCTGGCATCGTGGGGTACCACACAGTGTGGGGAGTCACTCCTGCTCTGCACTCTCCTCTCATGTCTGTCACCAATGCCATCTCAGGTCAGTTATTTTTAACGTGTTTCATACAGTATGTGAATTAAACTTCCCATAATGGAATTTATTTATCTCAACGAAATCAGTCAGTGCTACTGCAGGGCCGGCGGTGTGCAGACGGGTATAACGGCAGCGCATTCATTTAAAAGCTGCATTAAAAGCCCATAACAACAAGGCCTGACTAGAAGATCGAGCACACCCAGCTGGTCTTTGCAGCCACGCTGTTGGGTTTTCGCCCGTCACTTTAAATTGATTTTAAGATCACGGTCTTGGTGTGGCTCCTGTTTAACACAGAGGGGTTAAGAGGTTAGAGAGGTAAATGGCGTGTGTGTGTTCTCACCGCTTTGATCACGCCACAGCTACACACCGAGGTAGGAAGTAACACGCCGTTGGTGATCTTTGAGGGTCAGGGAAGCCCTTTGCTCGTTTACTCGCGCACACAGGCGGACATCAGAGCTCGCCCGCAGAGCCCTGCAGTGTAGCAACTAAGAGACACTTTTCACTTTCTTTGAGACTTTATTAGTGGCACCTACTTATCCTTTAGCCATTCGTTTTTTCTGTGACGTTTGTCCAATGCTGTCTTAAACGAGATGGCTTCAAAGGGCACAAGTTCATAGTTTCAGCACCTAATATTTGCTGAACTTGATAAATCTGTGTTAACATTCACTTAAATGCTTTTTGTTTTTCTTTCCATCTTGTCTGCTCTCTTCACCTCCTTTCCCCTCTCACCTTCCTCTTTGTCCAGGTATTTTTTTCCCCCCTCATATTTGGCACGGCCTCATCGCCTTTTTTAAAAACTTCTGTCACTGACTGACTGCGGTTATGGAAACAGTGAAACCTGCAAAATTGTTGTTGTTGTGCCAGGCATCATAAAGACACACACACACACACACACACACACACAATAACCTTACAGACGTTAGGGAATCATATTGGAATTTAGGGTTTCAGTGAAGGACACTTTTATTCTTTATAGGACATTATAGTGTTACAGCCAGTAGTGACTCTGACTGCTGGGTCATCTTAGATGCTTCAGATACTGGTTTCACATCCAGTGGCTCATTGAAATACGTCTTCATGTCTGGTGACTGATAATAAGGCTTTAATCTACTTGAGAGCACTGATTCACAGCCTGAAACCTAATGTTTGACACACACACACACACACGCGCACGCAGGGCGTTATCCCACCCAGTACAGACATCTGGTGATGCCTTACAGTTTGCGTGTGTCCACTGATGCATATTGGCTTGCTTTTAGGCTTCTCTGTTCTTTAAGGTGGACAGGAATTCCTTTGATCTCACCCTACAAGAAGTAACTGCATCTGTTTATTTTTCAAAAAAAAAAAAATTCAAATTCTCATATTTTCCTTGTTCCATTGTTATTGAGCAGTTGCAAGTAGTTAACTAGTTTCTTGTTGTACTCCTGATCACTTGGCAATTTATTCTGTAGGACTTAATAAGTGTGTCTTGTAAAAATAATTCATTGGCCCTGTTCAATTTATGTAGAAGCATGTCAACAACAATCAGCTGAAGGAGCAGAGAGGGGCAGCCTTTTGCCATGGCTCAGTGGCGGGTGAGGAGAACAAGGAGACAGGAAAGGAGCTTGAAAGCATTTTAGAGTCAGACCTTAGTCATCGCATGGGCTTTTAATTGTGCAGCTCAGTACCTGTTAACCAGTATCTATCTGTCTTTACGCAGGAAATTGCTGCTTTTATTTGCATATTTTCCTTGTCAGGATGCATTTGCAACTTAATGCAACTTAAAACTTAAGCAAAGGAAAAGGTGTTGGTAATAGCACATAAAGGCTTTTTGCTTTCTCTTCCACGTTGTTCATTGGATTAAAAAAGGCTAAAGAAAGACAGGAAGAAAAAATATGGTGCAAAAGTCTCAGTGTAACTCTAAGACTTCACGGCATCGACATGTGCATGTTGTAGGTGAAACAAGAAAAAAAGTCCAAACCCCCAGACAAAATAAACCAAAAAAAAAAACCAAAGGCCACCAGCCGTAACATGGGCCCACCTGTCAACTCCATTTGGCTGTGAAACATAAGCTCGATTCATGTTGAGCCATAAATATTTATTGTACATCAAATACCCAAACAAAAGCACAATAAGCAACAAGATGAGCTGTGAGCAGAAGGAAATTAAAAGAGGGAAGTGGTGGTGGGATATATTAGGGGGCAAGTGAAGATTTTGTCCTCTAAGTCGGTTAGAAGCAGGAAAAATGGGCAAATGTAAGGATCTGAGCGAGTTTGATAAGGGCCCGATTATGTTGGTTAGACGACTGGAAACTGCAGCTCTTGTGGGGTGGTCCTGGTTTTCAGTGGTCAGTGTCTTTCAAAAGGAACAAGGCTGAACCAGTGGGCCATGTGGAGAGCAAAGGCTGACCCCGTGTGGTCCAATCCAACAGAGGAGCCTCTGCAGGTCAGAGTGCTGAAAAAGTTCATGCTGGTGCTGACTGAGGCGATAGAACACACCGCGCATCACCACATCACAGGCTGGCCCCTGACACCTGCCGAAAGCACCAACAATGGACACAATGAGCATCGGCACAAGTTATTGATTAATATAACCTGTTGATCAATATAACATGAAGACTGATTAGTGACATCCTAATACATTTTTAGGTGTTTCTAATAAACGTAATAAACTTTTTAACTACTTAATTAACAGTTTATCCTGCTATGATCGTCTCTTTTTGTGACAGTTAGTTTTAAATGAGCTTGTATTTTACATAATGCAGTGAAAGTATGTTTGGCAGCAGTTGAAACTTGAAGCCGATATACAGGCGTGTTTGTAAAGCTGCATATGGTTTAGAAAAAGACTTCCTTTTTTCCTCATTTTAAAGTCCAGTCTAACACTGTTGACTTCAGACACACGCACACGCACACACACAAACACACTACCTGTTAGTCAACCAAAATAGCACACAGTCACAAACCCATGTGAATGCAGGCTCCAATGGTTGTTGTGTATTGCATCCTACTGCCTGTAAATCATTACAGCACTGATGTTATCAAGGTTTCCTGAGTCTCTTTTCCTTTCCTTCTATTTTTAAGAAAAATCACTTTATCTTTTTCCTGTCGGGGAAACAAACAGGATTCTGTGGAAAATGTTTGTTTAAAACACATCTAATAAGTGTTGAGACTTCTTAATGAATTGATGTTTTGAAATTCAGTGCCGTTTTTGTAACATCTTCACCAACGTTCTCAACTCCCTGCATTATGAAAATGTAGGTTCATGAATACTGAAATGTCTGTGGTCTGCAGGTCTGACAGCCGTGGGTGGTCTGTCCCTGATGGGAGGGGGCTACGTCCCAAGTTCGACTGCTGAGACACTGGCCGTGCTCGCTGCCTTCATCTCTTCGGTCAACATTGCTGGTGAGTCACCCCAACACAGACACCTCACGGTAATCCCTGCCAGTTACAGCATCCCCGAGCCAATGAAATATCATCTTAGGCTGAAAATTGAAGTCTTTTATATTGATTGTGCAATAACATAATTTCAGACCAAGTTTTGCAGCTGCCCTTTCTGCCCACCTGCTCAAACCAGAGTCGGTGGCTCTGGCTCGGACCACACACATCCATTCCTGCTATTAGCTTCAATAATTTCCATTATAATGACAAACTGTTCCTGGAGTCATTATAATACTCATCGCTCTGTAATAGTCCTGGGAAATACAGAGTGTTCCTCCAGGGCTGAGCCATGATTTATATTTAATTTCTCCTATTAGCACACTGCTAGACACCAGGAGAGACTTTGATGCAAGCAGATAAATAGTTTACTTGCGTAACAGATAAGTTTGGCCTGTTTGTTAAAATACACTGATGTATTTGAGTGTGTGTGAGATGCAGAAGGCATGAAGTACAGTTCTACCACAAATCACGTGGGATTTGTTACTTTCAAATTCATTACTGTACAAACCACTTTTTAGCGATTCCACTTAACTTTCTTCTTTATTCCAAAATACCACAGCCTTCAGAGACATACCTACCAGTTATTTTTTTTAATGTTCTCTTTGAGCTGGGCTCCTCAGACATATTTCTAAGCAGTATACCACATTACCATAACCCCATGGGGAAAAAAAACCTAACATACCATGGAAACGGACAAACACAATAAAGACAGTGCAATTAGGTCTATGTATAATGTGAACATGCTGCCTTATCAATTCCATCTGTTAGGAAAAATCTGAAAAATGCCTGAAAGCTGCAGTTTGGTGAATGCACTGCAAAAAGGGTAAAGAACCCAGAATCTCATTTTCCTAAGCTACCGAACTAAAAAACTGAGCCTTCCAGGCTTCGGGTAATAAAAGAGAAGGCATCAGCAGATTGAAAAATATTGAAAACTTGGTTCCTGGCAGTCCAGATGTTTCCAGCTCCTTGTTGAATCTGTGCCACGAGAGATTAAGGCAGTTCTGAAGGTAAAAGGAGTCCAACCTAGTATTAGCAAGGTGTACCTAAAAAAAGAAATGGCTGGTAAATGTATTTATGTAAGTAAACTAAAAGCATTTTGACAGTTTGGAAGTTGCATTACAGTGAAATAATGATATTTCACAACACTGAGTTGCCAACATTAACTTTTTAACAACTAGTTGCCCAGCCATTTTTTTTACAACTATACTAACTGGTTCAATTAGTGGTTCAGTGAAGCACTTAAACTTTGACTCAAATGACTGGATAAAATGTTGTACGTGCATTTGCGGTTAGCAGTGGCATTCCCAACTATTTAGCAAATTCAATTCAATTCAGATTTATTTTATTTATATAGCGACAAATCACAGCACACAGTTGCCTTAATGTGGTTCACATTGTAAGGTAAAGACACTACAATAATTACAGAAAAAATTATATTCTAGATTTAACACAGAGCCAATGAAGAGAAGCCAATATAGGAGAAATATGCTCTCTCTCTTTCTAGTCCCTGTCATTACTCTAGCTACAACATTTTAGATCAGCTGAATGCTTTTCAGTGAGCTTTTAGGGCAGCTGGATAATAATGAACTGCAATAATCCAGCCTAGACGTAATATCTCCAGAGTAAGAATCTGGTTAGACACCATGTTTCTAAGATTTGTGAGGCCGAGTACAAGAACTTAGGTTTTTCTGAATTTAGAAGCAGGAAATTAGAGGTCATCCAGGCCTTTATGTCTTTAAGACATTCCTGCAGTTTAACTAATTGATGTGTATGATCTGGTTGCGTGGATATATAAAGCTGTGTGTCGTCTGCATAACAATGAATACTGATGCAATGTTTTCTAATAATACAGCCTAAGGGAAGCATGTATAGTGTAAATAAGGACAGAACCTTGTGGAACTCCTTAATTAACCTTAGTGTGTGAAGAAGACTCCCCATTTACATGAAAAAATTGGAGTCTGTTAGTTAAATATGATTCAAACCACTGTAGCGCAGTACCTTTAATACCTATAGTATGCTATAATCTCTGTTATAAAGTATGGTCAACAGTATCAAACAAGACAAGCATAGACTCCACTGTCAGAGGCCATGAGAACATCATTTGTAACCTTCACTAATGCTGCACATGTTGGCATGGTGAGGTGCTAAATGAAGCAAAGCTGAACTGTTTATCGTTTCAAGATTTGATAACTCTGCAGTTGCCTAAGCAGTGAACCAACACAAATGCTAATCTTGTTGATGGGCTTCTAAATATAGTGCCAATAGCCCCTTTTGAGTTTCAAAATATACCCAAAAGAAGGTGATACTGGCTTAGAGTTGTTTAAATATGCAGACATTCCTCCATGTTAATATATTGACCCAATCTTGTCTGGAATAATAGTCGATTATTATTACATGTTTTAAACGGGATATTCTGCGACTAAAATTACATGTACGGGATAGAAACAGATGCTAACCTCCGATTCACCCCTCTGTGTATTAGTGCATGTGTATGCACGTGGCTACAGTCATGCCAGAGGGGGAAAAGGGAGGCATGCATGCAGTAATGCGATCTTGTCCTGTAAAGCACTGAGACACTGTCTGCTCCCAGTTTGACACTTTTGAGGTTTTCTACTTGAAATATTTACCCTGACATGAAGTAGACTCATTAAATTCCTAACATTGGTTATTGGACTTGGCAATAAATTTTAGCTATGTCCTTTAAAACACCTGTTTAAAAAAATAATTTAAAAATATAGAAACTGTATTTTAGGTGCCTCAACATGTCTTACTCCCCCTGTATTATTATTTTGTTAATTTTTTAAATTGGCTTAGCAATTGTCAGTATAAGTGTATTAATTTCTTCTGCCTCCTTACCAGGTGGTTTTCTGGTGACTCAGAGAATGTTGGACATGTTCAAACGTCCCACTGATCCCCCAGAGTACAACTACCTCTATTTACTTCCTGGTGGTGTCTTCATTGGAGGCTACGCTGCTGCTCTGCAGTCTGGATATAACATTGAACAGGTGAAAGAGGACATTTAAGTCATGTCCATTAGTTTAATTGCTTTCATGTTCTCTCACTGAAGCTATTTTCTTTATCCCTCAGTACTGATGCAAAACAGCTCATGGCTGTATAAAAGTCCTTGAGACCTCCAGAATGTATTCTTTGATTTCACAGACATTGTGCAGGAGCCTTAAGTAAAATAATTTGGACTCCCCCCCCCCCCCCCCCCCCCCCCACCGGTCCACCGCTCTTTTCTCCTCACCCCTCC